>JABGMY010004191.1:0-30415 GCA_014705525.1 Colletotrichum sp. HC292
GCATCATAATACATATAAAAAGTGGTTGAAGTTGATGTGTAGAAATGTGAGGGCATTAAAATTGGGGTGCCCAGAAGTGGGGGGTGCCCAGAGGTGGGTGACGGACGTTAAATACCTGCTTCTCAAAAGCGAATCCGAATTTTCCTTACCTAGTATGTTTGACCCAGCAGGAACTGATTCATCGCAACCTGACTCTGGATATCTAGAGTCTCACAAGAACTCCGAGCGGTCTAGCCAACCGTGCAGAAATGGACTGAAACATCATTCGGGCGCTCTGTTAAGCCCGATACGAATACGCGCCGGGGTGTGAATGCCGTTTCTAGCTCCGGTGTGTCCACTTTTCGGTGAGCTCTACCATTGGCACTTACTTGACGTATGGCACCTCGAGGATTACGGATCTTGTCGTCGAATTCGATGTGGAAGGTCGATGCGACGATGTGGAACATTCAACAATATGATTGGTGGCCTGCAGGAGATAATTACGGCTGATGCATGTTACTAGCTACCATTGTGGAGGACGTTCGTACAGGAGTAGAAGAAGCTTCAACTGAGATTACCATAACTTGATATCTTTTCAACCATTGTCCGACCCCTCAGACAGCACATACTCCTCAAGGGAAGGCCAATCGAATGCTGGTGAAAAAATGCCATCTGATGTCTTTCACCTTTGCGACTCATCGGACGAATCCTACTTCCCGCCTGCGGAGTTTAGAGGTGAAGCGGGTATGAGATCTCGCGACAAGTGACAGTGTGTACGTATATTGACTACGAGTGATGATGAGTCTTCGCGCCCATGATGCCGAATGACATTGATCCTTGTAATCTCAGTATCCCCGTTGCTGCCACAATCTAAATGTGGGTCTCGAGTTCGGGTCGCAACATCCTTCCTCTGCAACCTCTTGGAGCAGTGCATGGCTCATCTGTTATCTCCTATTTTGCCAAAGTGCCCACTTGTAGAACTCAGTCGGCCATACCACAAAAGAAATCCTCCTTGTGCGCTGAATTACGTCTGCCGTGACGCCACCAAGATTAAGAGCTATCATCGTTGCTAGCATTCTCAATCAAAGACTGGCGTCTTCGCCATGGCAAGTCTGTATCAGAGGCGTTCTCTTCATCTGTGGGATAGTTGTCATCGGAGTCTCGACTGATAATGCTTCTCTCTTTTCGCTTCTCAATGGTCGGACATTCGCATCTCCGTGGCGCCTTCTCTATGGCGGGATCCGCACCATGTCGCAGCAGCAGATCCCGCACCTCCCCTCGAGCCCATGTCAGCGCGGTTCCGACGCTGATGCGTCCTTCCCAACTCTCCGTATCTAGGTCTGACTCGGCATCCGAAGAATCTGGCGTGTGGTCTAGTTCACGGCGCCTCCGCTCGCGTTTAGTTGGCATTCTACCGTGTGCATGATGCACGATAGGCAGATTCACATCCGCTCCATGTGCCAGCAAGGTCTCCACAACATCGACATGCCCACGCTCTGCCGCAATAGCTAGAGAGTTCAACGGTGCGTAACAGGGGTCATACGAAAAGCGTTTCCACTTCACGAAAGTGGCGCAAGCACACTCTCCTGGCGGGAGACTGTCGAGCTGTGCGTTTGGATCGGCCCCCGAGGTAAGAAGAGCTTCGGTGATAGGTCGATTGCCGTTCCGTGCTGCTATCAACAAGGGCCTGCAGCCGCCCGTGCTTGTTAGGTTTGGGTTGGCCCCGTACCTGAGTAAAAGGTTCACGAAATGTAGTTTACCTTGGCTGACGGCGATGAAAAGGGGGTGATGCCTTCCTGGGTAGTTGCATTTACAGCGACACCATTCTGCAGCATGTACTCTGCCAATGCTGTCTGGCGTTCGTCGGCTGTCTGACTCTTGCTGATGATTACCTCAAGAAGCGGATCGAGTGTATCATGATGAGGTTCGGGTAGGAATTCTGCGCCAAAGACCGTGTCAAATGGGACCATCTCTGCTCTTTTGCTATCGTTTGACGCCACGCCTCGCTTGATTTCATATTCAGACTGTGAAAGATTAGCGCGGTCTTCGGGATCACATGTGTGAGGAATATCTCACATCTGAACTCGCTTCGGCATTCTCTCTCGCACGATGTCTCGCCCAGTGATCAATTTGATACTTGGCCAAGAACTCCATGGCTGATCGATGCGTGACTGGGTAATCCGGGTTTGTTGCTGCACCAAACGCACACCCTTCAGACTGTCCGCCGCTGGAGAGCGCCAACTGATTGTCACCTCCCCAAGCGTAGCGGTCATTGCCACCAATTACCAGATGGAGCGGCGTGATACCTGCCTTTTGAACTCTGTACTTGTTCCATTTGGTCCCCTGACGGGTTGGAACTTCAAACTTGACATTCGCTCCGTATGCCAGAAGGATTGCGGTGGTCACGTACGCTTTGGACCACAACGCGACCGAAACAGGATTCCAAGCCAGGTCCTCCAATTCCCAAGACACGCTTCCGCTGTTTCTACCCAGTGGGCTCGTCATAGAGACTACGTGCTTGTCGGGATTCGCGCCTCCTTCTAATTGGGCCCAGCATAACTGAGCGTTTCCGGTCTTGATGCTACCACGAGTGGCAGATCTTCCTTGGCTAGCTCCCGTACCATGACTTCTCGCTAAGAGAGTGAGCCGAAGGTGGCTAATGCATGAAACGCCCTGTCGTTTGAGTTGGTACCGGGGTAAAGGTCAGCGAGTTGTTTGTTGGTAACGCGTCGTGCCCAGTAGCCGAGTACCGTTCTTCCAGATGAGTCGGCTGCAAGACTGTCCAATCGTTGTAGGAGGTAATTCAAGGTGGAGTTTGCGCGGCCGTTGAAGCCAGACAGGAAGTAGTGCATGAGCGCAGTTCGTCCGCTGCCATCTCGCTTGTCCAGCTCCGCACCTTCGTCCAAAAGGGCCCTAGTCGCTGTTGCAGATTCCCTCACAGCAAGCATCAACGGCGTCTTCCCATCTCCACAGAGTATCTCGATTGCTGATGTCTCAGTGGAAGCTGATCTTGCTAGAGATCTTACCGATGCCATAATTCGGGATTTCTGACGGCGCGGCGAGTGCTTTTGGTATTCCCTGAGTGCCTCATCGAGCTCCTTGGCGGTTTTGTCGGGATGAAGAAGCCAGTGTAAAGCAGTGTATCCATTGGAAGAGCATAGGGCCGGGTCTGCTCCCAAGTCCAGAAGTATCTGAATCAAGTCGTGCTCCCAAAGTGTAGCTGCAATCTGCAAGGCGGTCTTGCTGTCATTCCACAACTTACAGTCAACGTCTGCTCCGGCATTGATGAGCCTGCTGCACAAACAGGGGACCAAGAAGCCCCCTGCTTCCCACAGCTCCTGCGCAAAGGCTGCAGCATTTTCTGAAGACTCTATCCAGTCCGCCAGCGCACCAAACAGGTCGGTGGTTGTCGGTGATGTGTTGTGACCCGCCACATATATCGTCGGGGTAGAAGGGGGCCAGGGCTTTGACCAACCTTTTTGACGGTCATCTCTTAACTCCTTCCCAGTCCGAGAGCTCCATCCGTTCCACTTATATCGGCGGTATAGGATGTGTTCTGGTACGTCGTGCAGCCAATCCATGTCCTTCATGGAAGCCAACGTCGTGTGCAAAGCATTCGGTGAAATATCTGTGATACATGTCCAGAACATCGTCGGAATCGGCACATCTGCAGAGAGCATCGAGCCCCGCTCTGTATCGCCTTGCTCCAGTACCTGGACTGCTTGATTGGCACTGATCATTTCATATTCTCCGAAGGCCATGTGGAACGCATCAACAAGTTCATAACCGCCCTCGGCCTCCCAACGAGGACCGTCAACTTCCGATCTATAGACTTCTGTTAGTGATGGGTTGACAAAACAATAAATTCCCTGCGTCCACTCACGTTGACACTGGAGATACGTCTTTGAGTAGAGCACGGACCTTGCTGCCCATTGGAAAGAGTTTTTGCAGACAGCTTTCTCTCAAAAAGAGTCCATATTGGATGCTGTGTCGCCGCACCTTCTCGTCTTCTGCCCAGACACTAGAGATTACTGCATTTGGATGCACAGAGCTGGTGTTGATGTACTCATCCAGGGGAAGAAACCAAGCCCAGAATGCGGGCTTGCCAATGTCCAGAATTGCAGAATATTTATCGTCAAGAAGAGCCTTTGAAGCACCATCACCACCAAGAATGATGTGTTCGTGCCAGTTGAACGCTGCGTACATAAAGAATGGGCGTGAAGGAAAGAAGTCTTGTATGTCCTCAAACATCCCGTTGCCGGCGTTGAGACTGTCGAACCTGGAAGAGGAAAACGGTTAGCCGAGGCGTACTTCATTCACCCTGCGGTCACAGACTGAAGACTCACATTTCCAGTATCCGTTGTCGGGATACATCCATGTTCAGGATGTCGAGACAGACAGTGGCGCAGACCAGATTGGCATCTTCATTCGAAATGCAACCTTTCCACGAAGCTACTTTGTTCGCGTCAAGGATGCCTTGATTATTCGCCAATCCAGCACATGGCGCACCAACGGGCATATCTGCTGTAGTCATCAAGAACTCCCTCGCTGTCTGGTGGAACAGGTAGACCGATTTCTTGCCAAAGGTGATGAATAGGCCACATCGAGCCCGTATCATGCCCTTGAATTCTTCGTCGTCGGCCGTCAGATCAAGTTCGTCATATGAGTTCGCCAAACCAAGCTTGCTGGATGATCTTTCTGTGATAGCATCAATGACCTTGAACTCCGGGATCTTGATTGTTCTGCGCGCTGCGAGCATAACGCAGAGAAGACTCCAAGCGTGTTCCTTGTCTGGGCTGCGGTTCAACATGTTGTTGAACTGCTCCCCAAGTCTTTGGGGGACCCCGGCAAGAATCTCATCAATGAGTTCCTCTGTCGCCCCTCGGTTCATTCTCGCATCTGAGCGTAACATCTCAAACGCCATTCGAATGGCCAAAAATGATCTTGTCCGCACGTTTGTCCTGATGAGTCTTTCCAAAAGGAAAGCTTGGATGGTTTCATCAAGTTGCTTTTCCTCGGCTATTTCTTTGACTTTGAGTCGAATGACACTGTGAATGTCATACTGAACTGGGGCATTCTCGCCGACCAGATGACTAGTGCTTGGAGAACCCAGTATTTCGGTAAGCGAGTGATTTTCGTCTTCCCATGGACGAGACGACATAACCACCTTCAATCGAGAAGTTGTATGAAACAAATTGCCAAACACATTGCCTAGGTCTGCCAATAATCGCTTTCGGCCTTCTGCGGCGCACTCATCGACCGCATCGAAAATGCAGTAGACGTCGCGTTTCGCTTCAGCAGCTATTCTTGTGATGATCTGCCACATGACCTCGGTTTGGTGCTTAACAGCGTCTCCGTGCTCTCGATGTGGCCCCTTTGCATGTTGCACGAGTGTCTGATCCTGCGAGAGCAATTGATAAACCACCGTGCTGAGGGCATCATCGTAGCCGCGGAGGCTGTCATCGTCATCCTTGAAGAAGAAGTACGACACTAGTGGAGGCTCATCGGTGGCTTGAAGGATGTCAATCAGCGTCCTCATGATGGTCGATTTTCCACCTCCTGCCTCTGCGGTGACGAGCAGAAGGTGCGCTTCTTTGGACCGTTGAAAGGCTTCATACACCGGGTGGTGGAAGAACCACTGGCCAGTGCCTTCTGCACAGGCATCGTTTCTGTTTTTCTGAAGAGCGTAGCTAATCTCGGTGTCGAAGGCTTTCGAATACTTCGAAGCTTCGGCTGATTTGCTTCGGGCTCTAGCTCGTGAAGCTGTGGTAGGTTGAGAGCGAATGGAGTAGTTGACCCCTTTATTTGCAATCGATTCATCCATCGCATGAAAAGACTGACTCAATTCAATTGACGGGGGGGAAACGGCCTAGGATAACCAGTGCAATGTCTCTATTTTACAGCTGCTGCGCTGATGGCTGGTGTAGAGTATGTCGAAGCCAATAATATGGCTGCCTGCTATTCCCCACACGTAAGCAAGGAGGCCTTGGATACAATGGAGCGGGAGAAGTATGACCCGGCTGATGCCTAAAGAAATGTCAGATTCGCAGCTCTTACCACTCCACAATCAGATCATTACACCGAGGTCTCTGATGGACAAGCATCGCGTCGGGACTGGCAAGTGACCACTCATCATGTATCCGTTACTTCTCCCGTTCATCTCCAAATGGTTTATCCCATGCATGTTGCCTACATCTGCCAATTGAAGGTCGGGTGATGTGATTAGAGACAACTGACATCATCTTCGCTTCGCGTGGTGTGTGACAAATAACCTTGGCCACAGCCTGGTGCGGAATTTGGGCTGTTGGGCACCATCTTTTCTTCCCTCAACTACTACGAGCCCTCTGTTCACAATATCGTTTTAACATTGCCCCATCGGCCCTAGTACCTTCTGAGCGACAGCCACCCGTCGAGTATAAGAATGAGTAGCTCTGAAGTGACGAGCCTTGTTAATAAATTACATGTCTTGGAAACAACAGTCTTGGAACTTGACAGACGACTCCATACGGCCAGCGATGTCCCGACTTCTCCGGTCCACCATCAGGCTGGCGACAACAGTTTACAAGCAGCACCTCAATCTTCCCGTATCTTGGACAGCGTGACAACCCCCAGAGATATTGATGGCGTGAGTAGGGGTTCTGGACGTAAGCCCGTGACGCTAGGACCCCCGGGTAGAGGGCCAGGGGGGGCCTTAACCAAGGGCTTTGAAGGGGCGGAAAATCCGGACATCCGATAATCCAGCCCGATATCCCCAGCTCCGAAGGCCTTGGCCCGGCCCCGAAACCCCGGCTCCGGGGCACTTGCCCGGCCCCCCTCCCGGCCCCCCTTCCGGGAGCCTTTCCTCCGGGGACTGCTCTTAGAGCCCCTGGCCATGCGTAGCATCGCCGGCATCGACAACCTCTCCCACTGCCAGACTACTTGCCTCCTGCGAAGCCCTCGGGCAGAACGCGAGAGCCTGGAGGGTAATATGGCCCGTCACCCGTTCCTCCTCACTTCGCTCAGGTATGAACACCATTGCGCCTCCCATGCTCTTTTCCACGAGGGGCACGCCTCTACTCAAAACCTTGTCGTCGAGAGAAGCACCGATGCTACTCGATGTACCGTTCCAATCGCTGTTGAACTGATGGTTGGCATAGATCCTGGGAACGCGTAGTACACTGTGGTGCAACCAGAACTCCGTATCCCGACCGGAGTCTCTTATCGCGACGTTGTCCAGCTGGTTCACGACGACGCGGCCAATGTCTCGCACGTTTTCGTCCAGCCGGACGTCGAGGAGCGCGATCTTGGCTGTGACCTGCTCAGACCGAATGACACGAAGGAATCCGTCCAACATGCCGCCAACGGCCTGCATGGCCTCTCTGACGACTCTGGTAAGCCGGAGCGATGGGGTGGAAGAAGAGAAGATGGCCTGTATCCCCGCAAAGGCGGCCTCGTCCAGACACAGCAAAAGATTTCCCCGGGAATCTTCGATCACGGCACGTCCATCTTCACGGGGATCAAACTCGGTTATTTGCTTGGTGCACACCTTGTTCCCGAGTGAAGTGAGAAACTCGGCCAGGCCTCGCTGCGATTCGCGTCACGAACCTGCTGACTATCGGACTGATCTCTGCAAGTCACTGGGCCATGTCAGGCATCAGCTTGGCAGCAGTCATCTTCCCTGGCGTCTTTGCTCCAGGCTATAGTCAGGAGTTCAGCCCCGCCGCCCTGCGCGGCTGACATGATACATTGCAGCTCAATTAGACCTGGAGTACCTAAGCGACGTACAGCATCGAAGCCCTGGTCCTGCGCATGCGGAAGAGACGCTACCTGCCAGTAATGATGAGACTATTGAGAAATCATCCAAATGGACGAAGTCTGTCTCCGCTCTTGACCGACTTGTACTCCCATCAGGACATAAGTCTATGATTGTGGCCCTGGTAACCCAGCACCTTCGGACAAAAGAGGCCAGAAGCGATCCTGGAAGTCAATTCGATATGATTCGCGGAAAAGGTAACCAGGCTCCATGCGCTCAAGTAGCGATAAAAGCTAAACACACACTTTCATAAATGTAGGGAAAGGACTCATGTTGATGCTTCATGGGCCTCCAGGCGTGGGAAAGACATCTACGGCCGGTACGCCATCTTTTTATAAGTTTGCACACACTTTTTAAAATTCTGACACCTGCCACAGAAGGAGTCGCTGATCATTTCGAAAAGCCTTTGTTTCAGGTCACCTGCGGTGAGTGAATATTCTCAGCTTCAAAAGGATCTCTCCATTGACCCAGCGTCATCTGCTAATATATTGTTCAAATCCAGGTGACCTAGGCTCCACCCCGAGGGAGCTTGAAAAGTCTCTAGATACCAGCTTTGCTCTTGCAGCCAGATGGGACTGCATTTTACTCATAGACGAAGCCGATGTGTTTCTGAGAAGGAGAGACAGAGAAGGGCAGCATAATGGGTTTGTAGCAGGTAAGTCAGAAGTCCCGTATTACAATGTTTTATTTTCGACCAACCAAAGTCGCTAAACCTGTCGTAGTATTCCTTCGCGTTCTGGAATACTTTCCTGGAATTCTATTCCTCACTAGCAACCGCATCGGAGACTTCGACGAAGCCTTTATGTCGCGAGTACATGTCGCACTTTACTATCCTATATTCACGCTCGAACTGACTTTGGGAGTATTCGAAGCCAATCTAGACCTCATCGAAGGCCGATTTTCTCACGATAGTCGCAAGATTATCATAGACCGGAACGATATCTTTGAGCTTTCAAAAAGCTATTTCGCCGAGAAGGACTTCGCGCGATTGAATGGACGTCAGATACGCAATGCATGCCAAACAGCTCTCGCGTTAGCAGAATTCGAAGCCGATGACGAAAACAATCTTTCGCTCTCCCCTCCGGACGCTACGATTCATCTTTCCATGCGACATTTTCAGGGAGTCAGCGACGCCTACGCTGACTTTGAAGACTACATGCGCGAGCTAGTCCGGATGGACGCCGCGAAATTGGCCTCTATGAACCTAATACGCCTCGGCTCGTGGAAAAAGCCCTCAGAACGTCAAGAACTCAAAGCAGCCGAACCTTCTTTTCAGGCCAGTTGGCCTGTCCAGACGCCGCAGACATATCAACAGTTTTTCCAGACGCCACAGATACATCAACAGCATTATCAATGCTACTGTTTAGAATGCAGGCCCTTCAAGGATCAGGATACGCAGACTGGCATCGAGATGCAGCAGCCGCAAGATACTTCAGAAGGAGGGTTCACCTACGAACATGGAAGCATCTCTGCAAGCCAGCAAGATCGGTTCCATCTTGATTTACCTTCGTGTCACGGTATTGCAAGCTCCCAAATACCCATGGGTAACAAGGAGAAATCAAGTACGTCGAGAAGCAGTACCGTCGCAGACTTTCATTCAGGAGTAAGACGATCACGACTTCCTGTACCGACCTCGTCCAAGACATCAGACGATGCACGCAGCTGAGTTATACACCGAGCTTGGCCAGAAATACTTCTGTCTGCAACGTAATTTCGAGACAATGTGGGTTGCGTTGTTTCTGCGCCAGATGTGGACTGTTTTGGCGTTCATACAGTGGCATTTCATGGCTTTATGATTATCTTCGTCTTCCTCAAGACTAACTTCAAAAGCATGATGTCAGGGAGTGCAGATGATACTTGCACAAGTCTTAGTCTTTAAGCCAGCGTTTTGTTACTAGTTTTAGTGTTCTAGGCACCCATCAAGCCAGTAATAACCTTTGCGAGCATTTCAGATATGTTAACGATCATCTGCCCCGTGAATAGTTGATCTTGTGTCGTTCGATAAAACGCCGTGGGATTAAGCTCGTTTTCGCTCCTCAACAACCGCAGAGTCCTGGCATGATACAGCTGATTCATATCTTGAATATGACTTGCCGCTCTGATTTGTATATGGTTCAATTCGTCCATAGTCTCTGGGGAAATATGGCCCTCACAGCTGGATGTGAGCTCAGAAAGTAAACGCTGAACCAACTTGTCATAGCCGAGTTCAACAGCAGCGCCCAATTCCGCAAGAACGTCACCACCCCCTATCGTTATGTCGAGGCCATTCAACTTAAGAAGGAATCGAACGACATCCAGATCGTCTTGGTCGATAGCTTGTGAAAAGAGTGTGTGGCTGTTGTCTTTCAGGGCATTTATATCGCCATGCTGATCAATGGTACTCTGGAGCGTCCAAATACTACTCCGTATGCCAAGTACCATTTCAACAGCTTGCTGCAGTCTCAACCCTCCCGTCAGATCCAGGTCCTTCCACATGGCCATGGAGCTCACATTCTTCTGGAACATTTCCTGTAGGCCACCGTCTTTGTATGCCTCCCAGAAATGCGACCCCCAGTATGTGGCAGCGTAAGACAATAGTTTGTATCGACGAAGAAGTTTCTCATCAATGAGCCAGGCATCGTACTCGGAGTATCGAGACAACAATGGCCTCTGCCGATCTTTTTGTATCGACTTAAAGTACCGAGAGATCGATTTTTGAAGTTTCGTGTGGGAAAGAAATTGAGAACAGGTGACGGCTATATCGGCACGGCCGTTAGGAAACCACTCGTTGTATGTTTCCCGGAAGTATTCCACGGCAGTATGATGACAAGGGAGAACGTGATCGTCTTCCTGGACCAGAAGCCCCTGGCAGCATGATAGGATGATACCAGGGTTAGGTAACTCGTCTTCTTCCACTTGATCGAGTACACCAATGCAATCATCTAGGTGTAGGCTGAGAATTGCAAGGGCATGGCGAATCTCTTCCATTTTGAGTGGCCTGAATGCACCAAAGACCCATGACAGAGTCCTTCGTGCTCTTTTCGCGTCATTATCTGGCTGAAGAAATATTCGATCCATGATATCTTTGTATGAATCCATCATCTTTGAGGGAAGGCGATCAAGGGTCCGGCGGATCTCCGCCTTGGATGCGGTTGTAAAGAGGCTTTCGATATGATGCCGTGCCATGAGGAACTTGAATGATAACGTCAGAGATGGGAGCAATCACTTAGCTAAGATTCATCACCGGCCAGATTTAACTTACATCCCATCTGCCTTCTGGATAACTTTGGCGACAATGGTGTCTTTGAGGTTTGCGTCCTCTCTTACTATCTGACACAGCCTTGGGTTATCCCGTATCTGCTGCCGCACAAAGGTTTCGATGTCCCTGTCCAGAGCTTTGACTTCGATTTGGCAGCTTGTTGAGAATATAGTCTCGAATCGTGGAGTATGTCGCGATGTGCACAACAATCGAACATCATGGAACGGAAGTCCGGATATTCTGGCCATAATCCCGTTTTGAACTTCCAATGCTGCTTCATCCAATGCATCCAATACCACGAACACAGTCTCTATGCTGGGAGAGGAAGACTTCCACACCATATGAAGATCGCTTAACGAAGGCGACAGACCCTCTCTTGTGACTCGATGAAGATCGTAGGCTTGGTGGGGGATTGTCGGTAGACTGGCCAAGATCTGATGAAAAATGCGTTTTTCGAGCTCGTCCAAGGTCTGTTTTGCTTGGCTTTCATGATCGCAGTACAATGTATTAACCAGTTTGTTGTTCGATTTCGAAGAGTTGATTGACGTGTCTATGTGGTCCGAAATCATCGCACTATGTACCAACAAGCCTAGATTAGCAACTAGGCGGTGTTCCTCGGTAAGTAGAAGCAAGACATGGAAGCGACATTGAGCCGCTACTTACGCGATCACTGACTTTCCAGTTCCAGCTGCATCCCAAGTTCTTCATTAGCAAGACCTCATACCGTCTGTCTCATGTACAACTTACGACCCCCATAGCACCAGAGTGTTCCAGATGAAGTAGACATCCAGCTTTGAAGCGTCGGATGGCGCAAGATCCACATTGCTGTGTTCGTCACCCATAGCTGCAGGAGCGACTGATGCCGAGGGCCGAAGTTCAACTTGGTGATCCATTGTAGTGTTTGCCTGTTCCTCGACTGTTCGTCATGAAGAGCCAGAGCTACATGCCTTGATTAGAACTCATGTCAATCGACGACACTCCCAATACATTTCTCTTACCTCCAATCTCTTGCTGAAGCCCTCCACAGATTTCTTTCAATTCTTCCAAACCAGCACTATTACTCTTGAGTTGATACAAGATTGTGTTCTGTAAAAGTCTGAAAAGAATGTTCAATCAGCGTGAATGAAAACTTTCGTTTCATTTTGAAGAGTCTGCTGCACACCAGTGCGAGATCAGCCCCTCAACTCCCGTAAGTCATACCTAGTGTTGTTGTCTAGTGCCAGAGACAAGGAAGCCTTTTGGCGCTCAATCATGTCCAGAATGCTTTTAACCTCCTTCTCTTCGAAAGGCCACTTAAGGGCGTGAAGTCGATGACGGATGCCGGTCTTTGGACTCAGTTTCTGCACCAGACGTTGAAGGGTTTCTTCTAGAAGCTTCAGCGGTGCGCCTGGTTGAATGAGGACCTCCATTGTCTGTTTCCACCCCGCATTGTCAGAAACATCTCGAAGACCTCCAACAATTACTTGGCAGAATTGAATCTCTGCGGTAAGCTGGGCACGTTCTTTCGTTGCGCCTTTGGCCGCCTGAATGTAGTCGATAGTCTTGACAGAGAGCTCCAGGAGGGCGAGCAGGCTGGCCGCTAGTCCGATGGGTTCTGCCATGTCTCTCAGCGTCCCTATGAGGGCGCGATGCACGAGAAGACGAGGCTGGTTATCAGAATGAGACTCTGCGTGTATGTCTGTCAAATGTCCTCAAAGCTTCTCATGAGATGCCACACGGGGTTTAGAGAGGGGAAACATTCAGGCTTGCAGCTTATCTTACGTCAGGTGATCTGTTGGGCTTGGAGGACTATTGGCCAACCAAGCCAACTTGGGGAGGGGCCTTTTATGCAACCTCAGCCAATAAAATATGTCCACCCAAGTCAGGAATATTACTGGATACTTCGATATCAATGCAATAGTCTCAATTGCTGCGGCTCTTGCCTGTCGTTCTTCTCTGTTTCTAGCATGTAGAGCGAGCTAAGAAGGTGGTTCTTGAGTGACAAACAAATCATGCACCAAGTTTACCAACTCCGGCCTCAATTCGAATTTGACAATTAGCACACCTTCGTAATCATTGTCTGTTTTCTATGCCATATGCGGTTTTGTTAGATGCCTAGACTTCAAGTAGTTGGCGGGCTTGGCCTACAACCACAATCCAATACCTAGGTAAGTTACTAAGACTCTCAGTTCACCACGGGTCTGGTCGCTTAAACAATAGCATTCGCTTTGGGAAGCTGTTTGCTCGGCACGTATGGATACTAGCGCAATGCCGACTGCAGTGGGGGGGATGGCAGCGTCGGATTGGTGCCCTCATGGAGATTGCTTCTTACGAAGCTTAGCGCTCGGTCTTGGATCTGCCCGAAATTATTCCATGTCGCTTTACGGGGTAGCTTACGACGGGACAAGAACTGTAAACAGCTTGCATTATCTAAGAATGATCTCAGGTAAATATATCCTCAATTATCCGTATCAGCATATAAGTTGTAGATTATTCAGTCTAGCATGAGTTGACAGTTTTGTGCTTCCGCAGCAGTTGGCCCTTTTGCTCGACTTGGTCGCCAAGATCGCCAAGATGAGGAGTTTCCAAAGTCTGAGTGTAGCCGCTGCCGCATGTTTGGTCTGCGACGCCGCGGCTCGTCTCACAACTGGGGAGAACTTAACCCACCTAACCCTCGCAAACGACCGCCTCTCCGTCGTCCTCACAAAATCCAGCGGGCACATCACCGACCTCACCCTCGATGGCCAAGATCTCCTGGGTCCTCTGAACGGCAACCGGGGCAAGGGGCCCTACCTCGACTGCTCATGCACCCCCTCCGGCTTCTGGACACCAGGCGGAACGGCCTCGTTGCAGCTCATCAATGGCACAGACTCAACCGGGACCCCGTACGGCGGGCTAATCATGTCTGACAAGTTCGCCGCGACGAACCAGACACTCTCGCAGTACTTCTTCCTCCGCGGCGAAGAGACCGGGCTGCACGCCTTCACGCGTCTCACGTACTTCAACGAAAGCAAGCCTCTCCTCCGCGATTTAGGCGAGCTGCGCACGCTGTTCAGACCTAACACGCCGCTTTGGACGCACTTCTCCACCAGCGAGGGCAACTTCGGACCGTTGCCGAAGGATGCCACTTTCTCCCAGGCTGTAACGGTACAGGATGCCACGACGTATGTCGGCGGTGTGCCCGATGACCCGTACACGGAGCAGTACTCGGACTACTTCACCAAGTACACCCTGTCAGAGCCCTGGCGCAACCACGATGTCCACGGACAATTCAGCGACGGCTCGACGAGCGCCGATGGGAGCACGTTCGGCGCTTGGCTGGTTCACAATACGATGGAGACGTACTATGGAGGGCCGCTTCACTCAGACTTGGTGGTTGATGGTATTGTCTACAATTACATGGTATCGGGCCACCACGGAGCGCCGATGCCGAATATCACTCACGGGTTCGATCGTACTTGGGGTCCACAGTTTTATTACTTCAACAAGGGGGCGCCAGAGGCGACTGTGGCCGAGTTGAGAGCCGATGCGGTTCAGTTTGCGGACGCAGAGTGGAACGAGGCCTTCTATGATAGTGTTGCGGACTATGTCCCGAACTTCATCCCGTCGGCGCAGCGAACTGTCTTTGAAGGGAGCGTCCATCTTCCCGAGGGTGCGAAACGACCGATCATCGTTTTGTCGGAGAATAAGCAGGACTTCCAACTCAACGTTTTCAACACACAGTCTCTTCAATACTGGGCTGAGATCGACGACAGCGGAAGTTTCAGGGTTCCGCGCGTTGCCGAAGGCACGTACAGAGTCACTATCTACGCCGATGGGGTGTTTGGATGGTACATCCAAGACGACGTCGAAATCACCAAAGACACTACGACGGCCAAGCCGACATTCGAATGGAAAGAGGAGACTGCAGGCGAGGAAGTCTGGCGGATCGGCGTCCCGGACAAGTCTTCGGGAGAATACCTCCACGGATACGCCCCGGATACCTCTAAGCCTCTTCAGCCCGAACAGTACCGTATTTACTGGGGCAAGTATGATTACGAGAAAGACTTCCCCGAGGGAGTAAACTTCCAAGTCGGCCAGAGCAATGAGGCGCAGGATCTGAACTACATCCACTGGGCGTTCTTCCCCGCCAAGGGCAACCATCTCCGAGAGGAGAACTACTACGACAACGTGAACAACTGGACCATCACCTTCGACCTCACCAAGGACAAGCTAAACGCCGCCAAGACGGCAACGTTCACGGTTCAGATTGCCGGAACCAAGACGGCCAACGGGAATGCCAAGTGGACTGTCTCGGGCCATCCGTACAGCAACCTACCGTGGACCGTGAACTTCAACAACCTGTATGAGTCAACATGGGTCATCCCCTACTGGAGGAGCGGATCATGCGGCGTGAGGAGCGCTGTCGCGTGCCAGAACATCGAGAACAAGTTCGTGTTCTCTACGGAGGCGCTGAAGGAGGGGCGGAACGGGTTGACGTTGAGTCTGCCGTTCAATGCCAGCAGTGTGGAGACTGCTCTTCTGCCGGATGCGTTGTATGTGCAGTATGACGCGCTGAGGTTGGAGCTGGCCTAGCTTTTAGCTTCCTGGAATGTGAATATCGAGAAGACGTGGTGAGATCTCACGAGTTCAATCATTGAGTTCTTGTACTGCTAAATTGCTCGTTTGATGGCCTTGTCTCGATTATCAAGTGAAGACTAGACGCGGGAGCGAACATCGTGCAACGTGATGGGAGAAACGCTTTTCCAAGGAACATGTCTTCAGGAGTTCAGAGAGCTGGTCCCGGGACACGAGCCAATCACCAACAATCAGCAACACCCATCGTCCGACGCCCGGCGCGTGGGTTGTCTTCGGGCGTCTAGTCTTTATGAGGAGGATGATGCGGAGCATACAGGCCGATCGTATAATCGAATCCTTTACGCGACGACGAGCCACTTTGTGGAGTTCAGCGAAGCGGGCATTTTGCAGAATTCCGGCGGTTCGCGGTATGAGTCTACCGTGATCCATGTGGACGGGGTGTATCACCGCTTCACCAAGGACGACTTCGGGGATGTCACGGTTTGTAGGGACATGCTTCACGAGAGGTCCAGCAACCTACCTGTCAGCAGGCCTAGAGGGGTGGGACATCGTGGCAAGTTGCATCTCAACCACCGCCGGTGTGGATGAGATCGAGGGCCCGGCGGTGGTGAAGTCGAACACGGAGGACGTGAACGGGGAGAAGTGCTTTTGTTCGTGGATGAGTTCACGGGGTAGAGGTATATCTCGCTCCAGACGGAGGATATTGCGGGTCGAGATTGGAAGCTGGCGGGATCGGGGTGGGTCATGCCGCTGTGCCTCGCACTCGGCGGGGTGATGGCGATTGCGGCGGCGGAGCGGGAGGCGCTTTGGGGGTGATGATGTTGCTGCTTTTTGGCGTTTGTTGCGTTGGTGTCAACTGAGTTGTCGAGGTTCCTCTCCGCTAGTGTTGCAATCCATAGTTGTATAGAAGAGGTGATTGTCTCACACCAAACTGGTTCCTCACGCACATGAGGCAACCAGTTGCAGAGCCGATGACAGGTGGCGCAGTCGATGCACCCGCAGTGATGGAGTCGAAGAAAACCAATGTTGACGATGTTCAAAGAGTCCCAGGGATGCTGTTCAGCGCGACAAAGACTTTCCTCACCGACGAGGCCAACAACACCAGAACAGCCGCATAAAAAGCCCCATCCAAACACAGATCCTTTGTTGGCCAAGCCAGCCTTCCACCTCGACCCGCAAGACCCTGAACAATGAGATTCACCGCACTGCAGCAAGATTATATATCTGCAGCGGCAAACTCCCCCATTACCCATGGCCTCATCACTACATTCAGTCACCCTCCGTAATTCAACACGTCCCAAAAAACCCAGTCTCTTGACCTCTCCAGATCATCCAAACCGCCGCCGCGATGTGCTACAAAGTCCACACGCATACCCTCTCCTGCGACGTCCGGCCCATCATATCCTCCACCAAAACACACTATGTCAACCCCTACGAGACGCCGGCCGCCTGCGCCTGCCCGCTGCCGCGATCCTCCTCTTCCTCGCACCAGGGCCGCTGCCCCTCGCACGGCTGCTGCAATCTCTCGAGCACCCTCCACCGCTGCCGCAGGGTGTGCCGCCGGCCGACGCATTACCACCGCTACGTCTGCGACCACCCACCACCCCATTCATCATCTTCGTCACGCCGTCATTCGTACAGCTACTCCCGCCCACCAACTCCGATCCCGTCCCGCACGCCGTGGCGCCGCCTGCCCACGTTCGACCGCGACGCGGACTTCCAAACCGTCGAGTCGGGGGACTTCAAATTCGCAATCTCGGAACTGCTCGATATCGGCCGCATCCTCCTGCACGCGGAGGCGGAGCTCGAGAAGGGCCGGGAGCGGATTGAGAGGGAGCGGCGCCGGCATGCGTCGTCGCATGGTGGGGCGTGCGGGAAGGTGCTGGATACTTGGGAGTGCGGGTGGACAAGGCGAATAGCGTTGATGGGCGCCGAGGCGGATGATTTGAAGCTGAGCACGGAGATTTTGGCGGACTGCTGGGTGAAGTATGTGGGTTTGCTGCGGAAGTATGAGAGGATGGGGCAGAGGAGGGTTAGTGGAATTCTCGAAGAGCCGGTGGTGACCGATGAGAGGACGACTAAGAGGCTGAGTGATCGGGATAGTGGAAAGACGACGTGGCATCGGAGTGAGGATCGCCCGCGGACCCAGGGGCGTCACCGGAGTGAGGTGAGGGTTGCGAGCGGGGAATACCGCCATGGTGATGATCGGATTCAGGTCGAGGAAGACAGGCCCCGGACGCATGCTCGGCGGGGAAGCTGGGGCGGTGAGGACCGTAGGCGCGATCGAGAGGGGGATCGTGAGAAGGAAAGACGGCATGACGTGCGGGATTACGTCGCGGATGAGCGACGACCCCGTCGAAAGACATATGTCGTGGAGGATCGCCGGACGTATCGAGAGCCGTCAAGAGATGAGCGGCCACGAAGCTGGTGGAGGCTGTGAGGTCAGTGGATGGCGTAATGCAATTTTCAGTCGGAGCCGAGCGCGGGCGGCGGATGAAGAAAGCGGGCGCCGGATGAAGTAATGAAATTGATTAAATGGATATATATGAGTCAATGATATCTAATGCTTATGCTTTTGCTTCCATGAGTGATCGATAACTCCGAGCTCGCTGTAATGCTAGGGATGGATAGTATTATGTGACCTCAAGGTGAGGCTTCAATACACCAACTTGAAGTCAATGTCCGACTTTCCCACCATGAGGGTATCCGGCAGAGGTAGTTGAGCATAAAAAGGATTCGGACGGAAGGTGACCTCCTTGAGGTTCGGTAGCTTCTCCTTGCTTCCAAAAACGAGCTTCCGCAAGGCGTTCTGAATGCCGCTTTCATACTGTTTGCGGGCCTGGAGTCCCAGCTTGTCGATTTCGACGTCGTGCCACAGCTCCGCCAAGTCGAGTATTTCCAAAGATTGAGGCAGGCTTCCGAGGACGTCAAACTTGTCCAACCTCTCCGGCTTCCCAAAGAAAATGCCGATATCGAGCTTGACGTTTCGCAGAGCCTTCATCTTGGGTAAGCAAGTGAGGGTGCCGTCTCCACCGACGTGCTGCGAGAAGTTGGCGGCCAAGATGCCCTCGAATGAGAACGTCTCAAGCGTATCGGCGACAAGGCACAGAGCCGTGTTGAGATTATGCTCGCCGTCGGCAACTTGGTCGGAAACACCAGAAGGACTCATCTCGAGGAGCTTCAGATTGGGGCACAGGGCGCAAATGGCGTGCCAACCTGTACCCCACATACTGCTGCGGACGAGTCGTACCTCTTCAACATGCTTCCAGCTGCCGTCATCACCCCATCCGTCACCTGGTGGGAGAGCTGCTGGTCGGAAATGAGCAGATCCCAGCTCCACGGCCTTGAGATTGGGCAGCCTCAGTAGGCATGGCAGCTCGCGGCGGGGCCAGAAACTTGCCCCAGGAAAGTCGGGCATAGGCTCCAGCATGATGCGGGTGAGTGAGTTGAGAACACGGGGGCAGCCTTCGTCGGGTTCAATATCTGGGGTGAGAATATCCTTGAGCTTCTGGTATTCACCAGCGGCGAAGGGCATGCGCATATGGAGGGTGCGCAAGTTTGGCGTCGAGTAGAGAACGAGGGCGAAAACGATTTGAACGACTTCAAGATCCGTCTTGGCTTCCCGCATGAAAGCCTTGATGCGGTCCGGGAATCGGGACGACTCTTCCACTAAGTGGCGCCAATGGGTACGCTTGTACGGGCACAGTACGTCAGTGGGATAGTGATCGCTGCCCAGACACGAGACGTATGAGAAGATGCGCATGTTTGCGCCGAGCTCTGGCCGTTCGAGGAGCGTCTGCAGTAGCGATTGAAGACGTGACCGGCCCCATAGGTAGACTGTCTGGTAAAGAGACGGGATGGCGAGATCCGATAAGCGACGGCAGACGAAGGCGAGTCGGTAAAGGGCGACACGATTGCTGACGACAACTCCATCGGGATTGGTGTAGGCGGTGAAGGGGATATCCAAGCCATCAAGAGGTGGTGTCAAGTGTCCGACAATCTGGAGCAGAACCTCATCGGGGAGGGAGAGCAACGTATTCGATGCCATGATGGGCGGGTGTCGGTGGTGAAAACCTGGGGTATCGTCGAGATGGGGCGAAGGCGGGCAGGTGAGATATTAGATCTTGATTAAGCGGTGTGGTATGCGAGAATGAGACAAGTCGAGGCCGGTGACACGTGAGATGGAAAGCCGCATGTACAGACTTTGAAGGCGACGTGTGCCCAGGCGTGTCTCAGCCAAATGGCGATTCGTGGGGTAGAGTGAGCGAGTGAAGTGCGAGGTGGTGACCTTATGTAAAGCGGCGGACTCGCTTGGCGCAGGTTCGGCGACAGCAGAGTCTGCAGAAGGCCAGGCAGTAAAAGGGATGCAGGGTTGAACGCAGGAAGCAGGAAAGTGGGCAAGGGAACAGAAGAGGAGGAGAAGATGAGACGGGCGCGTGGCGTAGCAAGATTCCCCCAGGTTTTGCCCCGTGGCTCTCCACTCTGTGCTTTCCGCACCCAGGCTCGGCGACAACGATGACCCCTTTGACGATCCGAATGCGGTGACGAGTTGGCAACGTTGCGGAAGGGGAAAGGGGGCCAGATTGCAGAATGCGCATGCGCATGCGAGGAAGAATCTCGGGGTAAATATGGGTGAGTGTGGGTGGGATTTCTTTTGTCCCGCGTGTCCAATTGACGTGGAGCAGTCAGTCCCTTGGATTTCAAAGTCGCCGTTACTTGGTAGTAGAAGCGTCGGATTCATGGGAGACAATGTACCTGGCACATCTCAGCCCCAGGAGATAGCCCAGGCCGTTACCCTCGGCATTCCAGACGCCTGGCCATGGCGATGCCGGCATCGATATGAGACTTTTGTTTTTTCTGGGTGCGTTTGTTGCGGCATCAGGTTGCATTTTGGACATGACGTTGCCGGAGGCTCCCGCTCTTCGGCTATCCAGGCTGGGCATGGCATCTCGACACCCTGTCTTGATGCCTCCTGCGACCCTGGCTCTGGGCAGTGCGACTGCGAAAAAGGCACCCACGTGGTTGGTTCAGAGGGTTGCGACGCATGGCCCAGACCTGATGTCTGCGAACGAGCCGATCGGGAGGCGGCACCCGAAAGGAAGAGTGCCTCTACCGGTCGGATGAATCAGAGTCGCATTCGTGGGAAGAGACGGCCGCCGAGGCACTCACACGCTCAAGGCGGCGTGGCATATGTGAAGAAGGGCCGCCAGTCGTGGTGTCTAGGTGAGGGGAGGACACTGGAGGGGGGGAGAGAAAGAAAAAAGGATAAAATAACGAACAAAGTGGGGGTAGACAGGGCTGGATGTGAAGCGAACGATTGGCGGGAAGGCGCGCCAACATCGGCGGTCCCCTGCTCCTTCCCCCCCTTGTGTTGAAGGTGTCCCTGCCTCACCCGGAAAACCAGGCCTTGCATCGTGACTGGCTGCCAGTTTCGACTTCTTGCCTCTTGAGCAAGTCCGGCCCACCGTTCGTAAACCGGTTGCAGGCGGTTGCAGTTGCAATGTTGGTGGGGGAAGGTGCATTCAAGCGGTGCAGTAAGCACTTATGGCAGTTGCAGGATGGAAAGCTCGCAGGTTCTACTGACTCCCGTCTATCATCTAGGTGAGGTGCCTCAGGTACAGCAGCGTTTTATTTACAGCGAGGGAGCCGCTGAAGAGCACCACCGGACAAGATGCTCACTGCAAACACTGCGAATACAGAGAGAGGCCGACAGGAATCGCTTGCACAGCAGAAACAGCTTGCAACCATTTCCCGGCATTGGCCAAGCTTATTATGGGAAATGATCCAATTTATCACGCAATGGCAGTCCGGATCGACGTGTTTGTTTGCAATCTGCCTGGGTTATGCATGCTGCGGTGCTCCTTCTCCTGCTTGTTCCTGCTGTGCTCCGTGAGGCAAGTGCGACAACACCCTGTGCCTGCCCTGTCCTTCCTGCCCTGCTTTTTTTTTTCTTTTCCTCTGCTCTTCGCTGCCGTTGGCCTCCCTCCTCCCAGCTTACCTAACTTTCCGCAGCCTGCACGGACCACATCCTCCTTCACCTGACAGGCCCCACCGCTCGCGTGCCCTTCCCGCCTCAGGCATGCACGCCTCCTCCCCAAGGCATCAACTGCCCGAATCGTCCTCGTGCGTCTGGTTCCGGCGTCTCTCTCACATTTCCACCCAGGGCTTCCCTGCCTCCCGCTGCCAACATGATTCTCCAAACCCGAGAGATCACACCACTTTCCGGGCTCTTACGGATAATTCTTGACAGGGATCCCCACGGAGGACCCCTCATCGACAGCTTGGGAAGCGCCGCAATCGACCTTTCGCCTCGACGACCACGACCACGACGACACTCCCTCACGGCCCTCAAACACGATGCACTTTCCCGCCTTCCGTCTACTCTCAGATGCGACCCCTTTTGAGCCTGCTGCGACACCGCCGAAGCGTGTCCGTCCGACCCTTCTGACTTCAAAGTTGCAAGCCCATGTGTCGTCTATGAAACTTGGGACCAGCTGATTCTAGACAGAAGCTTGTTTCTTCGCTTCCGTCTCTTTGTCGCCCAGTCTCGAACGCTTGCCTAGGATGACTCTGCTCGTCGCAAGAGATCAAATCGAGGCCGCTCTCGCTGCCATAGTGACCGTCTGGCCAATTGGCTTTGCAGATCCAAATCCAGCGGTTTCCCAACCCAGAAGATCCAGCCAGGGAAATTGTCTTTAGTGGTCATCAACGAGACAAAGTCCACATGGCCGACGCACGAACACCTGCATCTGGGGATTTATTGGGCTCCACGGGCATTTTTTTGTCGAATTCCTGCTCTGTCTCTCGGCTTATTGGTACATCAGCCTCTGGTCTAGACTCGGCTGGCCCTCCGCACCATCGGAGCGTCTTCCGGCATTGGGCCGGCGTTGAATCCCCGCGCACACCGAACCCCCGAGATATCCTATCAACGACTACATTCCACCTAATCCTGAAGAGCCAGGAAAATCCGCCTCAATACAGGTTCTCAGCTCCTGAGTTGTTGCAACTTCAAGATGCCTACCATCCATGAGTCAACTGCTGGATGACATCTCGATTTGATCAGTCTCTTCGCTTGGCCGTCAGTCTTCCAATGGCGCAAAATCATCATCGCATCCCGAGTTCGTCCCGTCCTCACTATCGCCATAAAGATCCCCAACTTGCAACATCTTGATTCGTTTACGCAGGACGACAGGATTCAATCGCGTCACCTCCGTATCGTCATCGCTTTCCTCCGCCACCACACTGTCGGTAGTGTCTTCCGAACCTCCCCTGGAGCGTTCAGTCTCCGACAAGCTGCGAGAGGCTTTGCGCTTCCTTGGCCTCAATCCCTTCCCTGCCCGCTCCTTGCAGAGCCTGCCCATGAGGCCCGGCACGCTTCCTTTGGCTAGGTCTCTCATCACATCCAGTGCCTCGTCTTCCGTCTTTCCATCTGCCAGCATCTGCTTCATCCTGTCCCAGAACGGCTTGCGCCGGGTGAACCATGACCGGCCATAAGTATCGTTGCGCCACTTGGCACGATACTTTACTTCCAACTGCTCGACAGGCGGCTGATCGCGAAGGCCATGTCGGTACTCCGCCCAGAGCTCCTCTACCGTGTTTGGTGTCGGCTGGAACTTGAACAAGGGCCTCTTGTTACCGTATTCGTCTGTGATGGTCAAGGCGCTGCAATACTTCGGGTCGTCGTACGGGGTCGGAGGTTCCGCTACTTGTTGCTGTGTTGGGTCCGCGCTGCCACCAATCTTCTTCGCGGTCTGGTTCAGTCGACGAAGTGATGACGGGATTATCGCCCGTGGCGCCTTCTTGCCAGTGCTTCTCGTCCTCTGTGGCTGCGGGGGTACTGCGGTCGCTATCGGCTCCGGTCCGTCATCTACTCTCGCCTCGCTTTCGGTCACCACCACGTCTGCTCGGGCCGGGCCCTGACCCCATCCCGGAGCTGCGGGTACCGCCGCAGCCGCCAGCGTCGCAAATGGGGACGATGGAATCTGCCCCTCACTCGTCGCATCCGCGGCTGAAAGAATCCCATCTCGACACAGAATCTCTCCGACGCAGATCCCGGTCACTTTCTACACATCCCAATCAGTCAGCATCAGACTCTCGCCTTCGTCATACCCAAACCCAAGGCACCGGGATCACATCCACCAGCAACCTGCGCTGAAGCTCCCATTTCCCTTCAAACCCGACCTGCCACTTGCGTATCTCCTGCCGCCATTCGTCCTGTCTCCTTTGGATCTCCTCGTACTCGTGGATGTACTTCTTCTGCAGCTCAATCACGATCTTGGCGAGCTCGTTCTCGGTCTCGGGTGGCGGTGCGCCGTCCTGCGCCTGCGGTGGCGGTGCAGTGCTCTGTTTTCCGGTGTTGTGGTCGTCGTCGTCGTCGCTCTCGCTGTCGGAGTAATCCACGAGCCGCACCCGGTTCGCGGTGTCCATGCTGTGCCTGGCGAACGTTTGTGAGAGATTGATTATCTGACCGACGATTTGACCAGCTGCGGCGGGTGCTATGCTCGCGCTTGGTGTCGATGGCTGGATGATATGTTAGATGTGCCACGTCTTCCACAGACGACGTGATAGTTGTGGAATTTCCAGAGAAGCCGCAAGAAACCTCCCGCGTCGACTGAGCGTCGCATTTTATTGCATGGCTTGACTGGCGCAAGGACCGAAACCTCGAGACATTCAACGATATCGCTCCTCCAAACATCTTTGTTGAAATTGTATCTAAACCGTGCTTGGTTCTGTTTGTGTCCACAATTGTCTATTGTTCGGCCATCCTCAATGTTCCCGAAATGGTTGTCGAGGTTGGTCTATGCGTCACGGGTGAAAGCGCGATTGACGCGGGAGATGCTCGCTTGGCGTGTTTGCTACCCAGATTCCCAGCTATTCGGCAGGTTTACCCGCTAGAGGCGTCTGAAATGGTCTTGTTAGCTGGTTTCTATTGTTATGCGGGCATGGGATCTGTCATGGGCCGTTGGTGGTTGTGATCACCGACTACGGGTCGATCAAACATCCGGCCCTGCGTTGTTGCTGGATAGTAAGCCACGGGATTAGTGAGGAGATACTGCTCGAGCGTGGCTGTACTGATACCATTCCAAAGTCGATAGGATACTTAAGACGAATTAGAAGCACGAGTTGAGATCCTATGGCGTCCACTGCTGGTTGTAAGTGGCGGTGCATTCTGCCAATATACGCACATGTTGCGTCGCAGCAAACTTCTGATTTGCTCGCCGTAGAAGCCCAGAACTCAGCCTGCCGAGGCGATAAGCATGTTGGGCCACCCTTCACTCCCAAAAGGTATGGTCCTCAAGTTGTCATTGGCTCTTGAATACATTGGCGGCTTCGAAACCTGCGGTCGAGAAGTGATGCACTCGATTGACCATGGAAGATGTGTGCTCTTGCAGTGTGCCATATGCCGGAGACCTTCGAGCGCGCATCACCATCAAGATGCGTTGATTCGTTTATTTGGAAAGCTGAACTGTCGATTTCCCAAGTTGCATACATATCAAGCCGCCGAATTGTCACGCGACGTTCTCCCCCAATCATTCTTGCACATTCTTCTTTGGAGGGTAGCCATGCACGAATCCGAGGCCCTCGGACAGAGAAGAGTGTAGGAAAGCAGGATTCATGCCTATGGGAAGGAGCAGACGTCTTGGAGGTATTGAACGTCGTGTAATTGGAGGCAACGTTCTAGTCGAGAAAGAGAGGGGTGGGGGGGTCACCGAAGTGCACATCCAACATAATCCCAATTTGCGCAGACTTTTGAATATAAAACGCCAGTCCGGCCGCGCAAGAACAGGCGAGCTGGACTTTGCTCCTCATAGGATTTACAAACTAAATTACACCTGAGTTTTACCAAGACTTTTGAAAGCCCCTCAATCCATTTCTTAGCCCTCCTTCCGTGGCAAAGATCTGCTTTGAAAGTGTTGATAATCAACAATCCAATTCAACTTCTTAAGAAACCTACGAAATGTCTCCCAAACGCCAATTAACGAATATGACCCTACCCAACCACGCCTCGCCTTTCAAAGCAGGTCTAAATCCCGAGGGAGGGCCAGGAATATTGGACAAGGGAGATTCCCCATCAGCCGCGTGCAAGACTAATTTCGACAATTTAGAGTCCCCCAAAAGAATAAACGACGTGGATATACCCAATGGAGACTTGACTGATAACGCGCCAGTTTCTCTTACACTGGTGCCGAAAACATACAATCTGATTTCACTTAGTAAGCATCATACGCGGAACCCTTTTTCAAAGACCTGTTATCATTTTACGAATTTGCTACGGTCGGAGCTTACAGAGAAAACACCAAACCCACCTGTTCCGGATATGACTCCTAAATCGACAACAAGAGTTGGTAGTCAGGCGTGTTCTACATTAAGCCCCCACAGCCTTGTTGGTCAAATCGTATGGACACGGCTAAAATTGCGTCTAATGGAGAGTGGAATGAAGAAGAAGAAGAAGAAGAACAAGAAGGAGAAGAGACGACCCGTTTTGGTAATTGCGTACGATCAACATAACGACCATCTTATCTGCTGTCCTCTCACGAGCAAGAGGCCTCAGGGACTGGAGCACAAGTACTTCACGATAGGAAAATCCGCATTCTTCAAACCAAAGTGGGAACCGTCGGACAACATTCAAGTACAAGACCAACATGGCCGAACAACATTTTTGAAAAAGAACAGCTGGGTATTTTGCCACCCGGAACAACTAACATATTTGAAATCGACCGACCTTGAGACACGCGAAAAAAACAAAAAGATCGTGGTCACACAGAGTCGGCAAAAAGTTATCGAAAACGTCCTCAAACTTTGCGAAGACCAAGGTTACGTCTCTTAGGAGATGACCTTTGCTCCCGTCGTTTATTTATCCCAATGGAAGCCAACCCAGCCTGGGTCGCAGTCAAGTGCGTAACTCAACTTGATGCCTGTCAAACATAATCTGGGATCTATCTTTCATTGGACAGCACTCCCGAACTCCCGATCGATATCTGGGGTATCGCTTCGAAAACAGTCGCGCGGGGGGGAGTACAGACGCCAATTTCGCCATTCTGTCTTCACAAGCAACCCACCCCGAGTTGTAATTTGCAACACAACTGCAAAGGAACACGTCTGGGTGGATGAGACGAGTGTGTTGGCGGAGTTGAATGTGGTTGGAAGAGTGAGGTGGGCCGGAGGAGGGCAATGAGGTAGGAGGCTAGGAATTTGGTGCGGGGGGATAATTTTATGGCGGTGGTATCACATCAGTGCGAATTCTGTCCGGGAACTACATGGTCGTTAGACTCTAGTTGGGGGGTGTTTCTACCAGCGGCAGAATCTACCTTGTGCTCTCGATTTGAGATTCTGGGACGAGTTGATCCCGCCATTTTGCATTCGCGCTGTGACTCAAAGACAAGAATCTTACGGATGCTAACTAGGACCCCTTCATACTTCATACCAGAGCGTGTTTCGATCCCCCACTGAACTGTATTTACAGTTGATTGGCAAGTTGGTTGATTCAATGGAAAGTGAGAATATCAGAAAATGTAATTCAAAGAAATTTCTGTGAAAAGTCGACTACAACCTACGCATTCCTCTTTCTCAGTAGATCGGCAGAAGCTGGATAACGGTACAACCCCAAATAGCCCTCTGGCCCCACCCAAAGAAGCTCAAAATCGCGTCATCACCGTCCTGGCACACCATGAATGCGCCATTGAAGTCCGGACCCATTTCTCCGGGATAGTACACGCCGTTGTCATTCAGAGTGAGACCCGGGGTACCGTCTGAGCATTTGAGCTCCACGGGTCTGCCGCTCGGTACCATCGCAGGCCCGCGCCAGGGGACGACCATGCCAGCAAATGGGGATGATTCGTAGTCGAAGTAAACGCCAATGGTGTTGTTGTTGGCGTAGAATGTAGTTCCTTGGTTCTCAGGTACCAGAACTACCTTGGCTTGACACGCATCACCAGAGACATAGCTGAGCTCGTAGCCCTGGAATTCAGGGCCATTCCCTGGGTGATCGGGGTAAAGATTGTTGGCCCAGAGGCGGAAACCGTTGGTACGGTCGTCGCTTCTTGTGGGAAGTGTCGCTGCTGTTGCACCAAGAGCGAGAACACCCGTCTTGAGGAGGATTCGGAAAATCATGTCGGAGTTGTGGAGTGCCCGGATTATGATATATCTCAATGTTGATGATCAGGAGGATGTGTGCTCTAAACGAAAATGAAATAGTAATTGAATCTTCCTGGTGAGAAAGTTCAAGCTTTTCACTGGGACTTGCGTGCTATTTATACTGATCTTGAGTCTAATTATGTGCCATTTCTTAATATGGTAATGTGAAGTCATCTCAGTATTGCATCCCCGCACTCATACATCCGCTTTGTCTAGCTCCTGCACCATGTCCACAAGATTACGGGCTTACTACGGCCTGTTCAACTCGGAAATGTCTACAAAAGACCCGACAACAGTCCACTTTCGACCAATATTGTGCGGTCGGGCGCCTGCCAAGGCTGACGTGCCTTAACAGGACGCTGTCTAGCTCGTATCCTTAAAGCCATATTACTGTAAGGGGCTGGCCCCTAGGCTTGTTCAACGTAGAGGTGCCGTCGATTAACTATTCTAAGCTGAAGAAGGGAGAAAGGACTTTACAAGGGTAGGCACCTAACAGCGGTGAAGCAGGCCGGGTTAGGCGGCGTACTGCGGCAGAATAGTGGGTCCAACGGAGCCGGATCTCGGTAACTGCTCCGGCGAAGCCGGAGATATCAATCCGGGCTCTAGCCCGTGACAATTACGTGCATACGCTGTAAGATCAGACATACGTAAGCGAGAGCAACAAGAGGAATAGCGAGCAATCTGGAAAGCAAATACGAGAAACATTGCGTAATGAAGCCATGAGTTGTAGGATGATCGACATTGATGTAAGTACCTAGTTGGAGACCAGCGGGTTACTCGTGCATTTACTTAACAAGCTGTATGGCAGTCTCAAGCCCTTCAGCCCAGGATTGAAAGAATAGTCTCAGTCGGGAGGTCTCTAGAGCTGAAACCAACTCTAAAGGTGAATTGTCCCTCGGGGACGACCCAGTCCTGTTCAACAACGTCCCATAAGCTCAGATCCCTCCGCAACACCCCAAACTCAACATCAGCACTAGCACCCGACTCAATCATAACCTTCTCAAACCCCCTAAGCACCTTTTGCGGGGTTCCTTCGGGAGCTCCTTCTGGATAAGACAAGTAAAGCTGTGGAACGGCATGCGCAGATCGGTCGCCCGTGTTCATGATCTTGGCCTTGACGATAACAAGCTCGTCCCATAGCTGTGGGTTTCCACCAGGCTGTGTCTGCAGGGATGCATCCGGTCGAGCCGTCACCGAGCTGTTCCCTTTGGCAAGGCTGACGTCGACTTTGTTCTTTTCGATAGAAAAGGTGGTGTAAGTCAATCCAAAGCCAAACTCATACAACGGCTCAATGTTCTGGGCATCGTAGTGGCGGTAGTCGATAAGCTGGCCTTCTGTGAAGTCAGCCTGCCAGGCCAGAGGGTCGGAAACAGGTCCAGTGATGTTGACGATGGGCGGGCCAGCATCGGCTTCGTTACGCGGAAGGGTGTATGGAAGACGCCCTGAGGGAGCAACATCACCCCAGAGAAGATCGACGATTGAATTTCCGCTCTCCTGGCCGGGGTAATGCGCCAAGAGGATTGCCCCAATCTTGGTGTGGTTCGCCCATGAAATGGTGTTGACTCCACCCGAGTGTGTAACCACGATGGTGTTCCCGCAGAAGTCAGCGACGTTGTTGATCACAGCAGTGGAGTTTCCGTCGAGTTCGAAGAAGTCCGATCAAAGCCTTCACTAGCAAAAGTCTGTTGAAACACGATGCAGATCTCGGGTGGAGGGTAGATGCCCCTGAAGTCGTTCCTCGCCAGGAGCTCGTTGTTGGTGGCGTAGAGCACTTCGGTGCCAGTCTCTGCGGCTTTGGCTTGGATGGCTCTTAGAGGTGAGATGATGTAAGAAGCACGGCCTGTACCGGAGCCGCCGCCGATGATCATGGTACCGGTATTGACGCTATCAGGGACTTCGGACGGGCGGTAGAATCCGTTGGTCATGTCTCCTGCATCGTTCCCGAAGACACCGATGATCTTGGGACTGTTCAAGGGTAACGTGTTGTTGTTCTTGACGAGAACTGTTCCGGCAGCACCCATCTCGCGGATGACTTTTGCATGGTCGCCTCTAACATCCCGACCGTGTTCAAAGACGAAGCCATCAGGGAGATATCCGCCTGCCTTGGCAGCACCAAGACCGACTTCCTGAATGAGAGTCACCCATCTGAGTGTTGGGTCTGCAGTTGGGAAGTCTTCGGCATCTTGACCGAGGAAGTAGTACGGCGTCATGATGTTGCGGACCATCTGGTTAATCCTGGTTTCGGAGACGGTTCCGTTGCTGACGGCCTCGAGCACTCGATCGCCAAAGTAGAGAACAGAGCCCTGGTACGAGGGTATGATGCCAGGCATTTCCATGTCCAAGTCCGCGTTTATGGACTCCGAGGTGGAATGGGTCGCGAACCAATCACTGACGGTGTACCCTTGGAATCCTAACTCTTCGCGGAGGAGCTTGGTCAGAGTGTGGGAGTTTTCGCAGGAGTAGGTCTGGTTGAGGCGGTTATAAGAGCACATAACGGACGTAGTCCCGGCCTTGATGGCATCGGCGAAGGGCCAGAGGTAGAGTTCATGGATGGTCCTGTCGTCGACGTTCGCGGATATGGCTTCGGCCCGGGTGCCATCAGTCTGGTTTGTGTTAGAGCGCTGGGTCTCCTGCTCATTGGCAATATAGTGCTTCGAGCAAGTTTGGACTCCTGCGTCTTGAACACCATGGACGGTTTGGGCAATTGAGATTCC
>JABGMY010004191.1:38178-48965 GCA_014705525.1 Colletotrichum sp. HC292
TGTTACGACCCGTAAACAAGGATAACAGCTGAACGACCCACTTGGGCGTCGGGCGGCTACGACAGGACATTTGTACTGCAGGATCACAGGAACAACAGGGACTCACTCGGAAAGGAAGAACTATGGTGCAAGTCACGTGACCACGGGAATAACACGGACACAGTGTAGAATGGATATGTTGGATATGAGCTATCTGTTACGGTCAGCTATCCGACAGTAGGGTCTGCTAACAGAAGCTGGGGATTGACACGTAGTAACAGTACACTGGGGTCGTGGTCGTAGGTCGTGGTCTGTCGTAGATCAGGTCTTCAGAGGCTAAGGTGATCAGTCTTAGACTCAACAAGTAATTCGCAGTGAAGGTGCAAAGGGTTAGTAGGAGCAATGTTGCAACTCGTACTTCCTTTCTCAAATGAGAATCCTCAGATGAGGAAGGAAGGTTTCTTGTTCATCTCAGCTGCATCTACGTGTCCTTTTATCTTCGACCTTGATGTCCTATCCCTTGATATCCTACCCCTTGATGTCTTACTCAGTGCCGAACATAGCCGAGAGCATCCCATGTGACAGGCCTAGCCTGTTACACACAGGAACATATTTGTTACACATTCTCTTACTACCCATAACCATGCATTTCTTGGCCAGCTCTGCCCGAGCGCAGTTAGGTCTTTGCGTACCAGTTGACATCACCAACGTATATGTTTCCAATTCCATTCATCCTGCATAGTTTGCTAATACGGGGAAAAGCCCCAAAAATGCGGTCCTCTCGAGGTAGAGCAGAATTGCGCCCAGAAAGCGGTGGACACATGCGCCCATATTGGCGGTGAGGGCACGACAGGCTTTTGCGTGCCATTCAACGTTGAGCGAAGCAATGTAAGTTAAGCTGCGTTGGTTTAGTTATGGGACGATCGCTGATACTTAGCCTACTTAGCCTGCGCAATGTGGTCCGGGCCGGGCTGGATGCCCTTTTGGTTCAAGCTGCCGCTTTCCATAAAGACTCCAGAGCGATAGTCTACTTATAGGTGCCTACACAAGGCTTTTCATGCATGTCTAGCAAGCAAGCGTAGATAGACAAAGCATTGGAAACATGTCGTACTGTATTTGAATTTCTCAAAGCCTTTTCCAAGTCATCATAAATGCGGACGCAGGAAATCAAAAACCGGTTGAAAGCGCTGAAAGCGAGTGCGTTGCGCAAACACAAGTCTTGTAGCTGATCTCGAGGGCTCCAACACATATCTCTGCGGCGACCAAGTGTCCATCAACTCAGTCCAGCTCTCAACATCAGAGTGCGCCCCTTTCCACATCCAGGACCTCTCCCTTTACATCCTCATTGACAACATCAAGCTCACCTTCCAGTTCGTCGACGTGGGCTGCTTCGCCAACTCGGCCCTCGTCGCCGGGTCTGGGCCGAGCGCCGCGTGGGCCACCCACAACCCCGTCAGCAAATGCACATGGTTCTGTCTGCCGGTGTATCCGTACTTCGGGGTGACCAACGGCGACAGCTGACGCTGCGGGACGGATAAGAATGCGTCGGCGACGGCTCTGGATACCGATGCAAACTGTAATGTGGTGTGCACGGGACGGGCGAACATGGATTGCAATGGCTCGGAGGCGACGCATATGTATGCTGCTAGGGCGGGTCCGTTGCCGAAGCCGGACGTATCGTCGTCTTTGGCTTCCTTGATTGCTTCTGAGACAGCCGTGCCAACAGCCTGAGCGTGTTCACTGGGCGAAGATTACCTTTGTATATAACCTAAACGTTGCATACCAGCACAAAGTAAACCTCTCGTTTTATTTTTGTGGTAAGGTAATCAAGATTAACTATATATAACTTCACTTGATATTAGTTAACAACAACAGAGTGGGACTTGCCAGGGCAGGTTAGAAACCTCGAATGTTTCCATATTCACAAACGTCCAAGTACGGCAGTGACACCCAGTGGTTCGAATCCTTGACCTACCTATGAAGAGACGTTTTCACCTCATGACTGTACTAAGGATTAACAACGAACTTCGGAGTAATAAGACCCATGGAAGACGCTATGAACCGTTGCCATAGGAGGCATAGAAAGGGGACGCTTTTTCAGGACCAGCTCACATTTGATCTCTCCGAATAGTCTCGATGAAAAAATCTGCTTCCGACATCTGCATCCATGCATGATTGAACAAAAAGGTTGCCAATCACAAAGGTCAGGCTGTTTTGGGGAGTTTCTTCAAAACAAACCATTTGTCGGCGTCCCCTTTTGTTCTGACATATTCAATATACAGTCTTGGGGCTTCGTGCAACAAGCTGCCGACAAACCGATCTTGACACCAAATATGTCTGACATGGATGTTTTGTCTATTCAGATGATGTGGTGAGCTGGTAGGATCGTTCTAGAATATTCCAGATACCACGTGTATTCAGCAGGATGCTGCAACTCTCGTTCACAATACTCCATTCGAGGAGAGCTTTGTTTTTTTGGGCTGTCCCCTTCACTCAGAGGCTGCCTGGAAATTCCATGAGGCAAGAGCAGGTGCCCCTTCCTTCCGCCTGCCAGCCCATAGATCGATCTGCTTCTCTTCTCACCTGAACGTCCCCGTGGCAACCAGCACCCCAGTACTCCGCCAACCTCTACCCATCTCACCTTAACAAATTGAGGACTCGGAAATTTTCAAAGAGTATCCAAAGATTTTGTATCGCGTTCACCGATCCGAATCATTCCTTCCTCGCGCCGGCGCATGCAGCATCGCATCGACCGCAGACGCGTTTCCCACCCGAGCTCTTTACCAGTTCTCGCATCTACCTACACTCACCCTTCGCTCGACGCGCCTCTCAGTCGCGAATTTGCTTCCCAGATTTCTCAAGACAGATCGCAAAACCCCACAGGCATGTTTTCTCACTCTATTCAAGTCTTCAAACCGATCTGACACTGTTCTGCTGCAGAATCTTTCCACTCCCTTGAGCCCACGCGCCGATCCAGTCACCAACATGTCGCTTCTCATCACCTCGGACGCCTGGGCCAAATGGCAACCGGTGATCGAGGAGCTTTACGCCAATTACGAATTCCCTGTCGCGACAAGAAGTCAGTTCAACGCCTTGCTGGCCCTCTACAGCGGGGAGGGAATCTCGTTTCGCACGATTCACGACCACTGGCGCTTCGTGATTGACACCATCCGGTCTGGAGATTCAATCGAAGACATCGTCAGCATTTGCGTCATAGGACGATCGGAGAAGGGCAGCGTAGACGACGGTTGGGTCATCACTCGAACATGTGCTATTCATGGCAATCAGAACGCGGACAAGACTGTCGAAGGTCGGAACTTGAGCTGGTTCAAGGTCACCAGCGATGGTCGCAGCTACCAGCATTGCTGCAGAGCTGAGGTTGTCGGACCCTACGCCGCTCACATCCCCTGGAGAAGCTGGGAAGGAACACGACTCTGCATCAACCAGCATTCGTACGCGCAGGAAATCGTTTCACTTCGACAACAGCTTGAGGAGAACAAGAATACGAAGCCGTCCAAGCGAAAGCAATCCGAGGTTGTTGTCATTCAGGATGACATCGAAGAGTCTCCTGTTGTCAAGAAGCTTCGCAAAAGTAAAGCCAAGTACAAGGACGCCAAGACTGAGGCAGAGGACCGTGCCTCCGCTGCAGAGAATCATGCTGCCAGTCTCGAGGAAGAAGTTGTAACCCTGCGAGCAGAAGTGGCAGAGAAGAAAACTCTTTTCGTCAAGATGGACAAGGCGATGAATGATCTACAACGCGAGTCTGCTATCAAGGACGGCTCGTTGCAGAAGCTTCGCGACCAGGTCGCCAAACACAAAGGCAAGAAGAAGGCGGCTCAGGACAATGACTTCGATGAGGATCTCGAAGCTACCATGAAAGTCAATGAAGCAAAGATCATCGACCTGGGATCTGAGAACAGCGTTCTGAAAGGAGTGGTTGAGTCTCAGAAAGCTGAGATGGAGCATTTGAAGGCCAGGCTAAGTTACCTTGAAGACACCAACATTCCCAACTTGGTGTACAAAGTGAAGTCCAGGAACTACCTTTTGGAGGAAGCGCGCAGCGAGCTCGACAACGGCAACATTCATCCATCTCGTCAGGTTTTGGCTGGACATGCGCGCACTCAGAACTGATGGACAGCATTAATGAATTGATGGGCAACACATCCCATTTAATTTCAAGACTGAACAGCCGGGGTGTTCGCTATGCCACTAATATTGCTTTCACAGAGTTTAGGAGTTGTTGGAATAGGCATTAAGGAACTAGCTACGCTGAACAACAGGTTTGCAGGCAGGAACGGGGGAATTGCATCAGGAGCTTTCTGCAGATGACGGGTGGAAAGGGTTCCTTCGGAAGGTATCATGTGGCATGCGAAAGCTGGGACTCTCGGTGTGGTCGAGCAGGGAACAAATGCCATGAGCATGGGAGCCAAATCAGACTCGGTTGGAAAGTTGGATTCCTCGGTGTCCTGTAGGTAAAACATTGTACTAGTTTTTAAAGGTTTCTTTGAATTATGAGAAATTTTGATTTTACAATCGAATTATTTCTCAAATCTTGACCGTGTCGCGTTGAGAGCAACCTTTTCCGCTACTGACCTGCTGGAGAAACAAAGACCGATTCTGGCTCAGCTCGCTTAAAGTGCGCTTGTCAAGCTTTCGGCTTGCTTACCTGTCTGCCTACAGCTCCCTCCAGTCTGGGTAGGTCCCCATTTCACCTTCAGGAAAATCTCCTCGACAAACACCACACACAGTCGCAGAACTGCGCAGAAGACGAAATTTGGTTTTCTTTTTTCTCCTCTCGGAGCAAAAGGTCAAACTATCGATTTCCACAGCTTGCTTTAACTCCTCCCTCGGTTACAACTGACTCAGGCTAAAGTTTGTCCTTAGTATGTGGTCCTTCCTCTTCCTTCTCATCTCCCGGCTGACTATTGTTTGTCTCGATCACAGACGTCTTCATACGAGCCATTTTTGACACACACCATTTCATCTTGAATTCGAACAACTTGATCATTACGGTATTCAAGCAGAACAACCTCACAATGGCGCGCAAACTTCTTCCTGGTACCTGGGAGAGATGGTCGCCCGTTATGAACCACTTTAACGACGACCATTGTCCCTTCGAGGATGAAGCGGCTCTCGAAGGGCATCCAAACCGTTATTGTTCGGGAAACGACTTTTCCGCTGCTGTTATCAACCATGCAGTCACGATTCACCTCGTTGAAATCTCGTCCAGGAAAATTGACATCATCGCTTTCAGTGTGATGAGGGAAACACGAAATGGCAGACTATTCGGAGGCGAGGTGGTCACTGAACTACCCCCGAATCAACGGAGGGTCCTCAATTATGACGAATCAATCTGCGGCATGGGGATTGTCAAACTCAACGAAAAGGGAAAAGTTATTCCAACCTTCGTCAAGACGGGCTGGGTCGTTCCTTACGTCTCTGGTAGCAATGCCAGAGTCAACGCGGAGAATTCGCTGCAAACGATCATCCAAATAGCAAAGGAGCGTGCGCTTTGGATGCAGCAGAACGCGAACTCATCGGAGGTGGTATCCCAGATGGGCAACGAAGCCGAAAGCAATCAAGCTCGTCATCATGACCATGAGGAAGCTCTGGAGAGCAGCCAGAAAGAAATCCATGAGCTCAAGAAGATACTCATGGCCAGAGAAGAAGAGATCAAAACGACGAAGCAGAGTCACTCACAGGTGAAGGCGCAGCTCGAATTGGAGAACCAGCGTCTTCAGACGAGCAACGCCAAGTTGCAGGAGGAGTTCGACATCCTCCAGCGCCGTGCTCAGGATACAGAGGGAAATTTGAAGAACCTGACTGATCAACTGTCCGATGCCAAGACCGAGACGCAGCTTGCCAGAGATTGTATTCGGCAAGTCGACAAGACTCGAAGCGCAACCTACGAACAACTTGAGAAGGAAAAAGACCAGCACAAGAACTTTTGTCGCATGGCTGGTAGCGAGGTTGCAGACAAAACCAGCCAGATCCGCGACCTTCAACAGCAGCTGGCCAGGATCCAAGAGCAGCCGCCCAAGCCCAAGCAGCGCTTGGTGATTAAACGCCCGATGCAGTCATCGTCCTACCTCGGCAAAGAAGAAGGCAGAAATGGCGGAGCTCTCGGTTCCATTGACGCCTCGAATGGAAGGGGAAAAAGTCTCGCAAACGGTCGAGAAGAGACTTCCAGTCTCAATAGCGAGCTGGAGAGAACCAAGAACGATTTGTCGCTGTCACGGCCTAGAGCCCGGATTGATATCTCCGGCTTCGCCGGAGCAGTTACCGAGATCCGTCTCCGTTGGAACCACTATTCTGCCGCAGTACGCCGCCTAACCCGGCCTGCTTCACCGCTGTTAGGTGCCTCCCCTTGTCAAGTCCTTTCTTCCTTCTTCAGCTTAGAATAGTCAATCGACGGCACCTCTACGTTGAACAAGCCTAGGAGCCAGCCCCTTACAGTCGCACATGTCGAACAAGGTCGTTGAGTTGGAGAAGCAGCTGGCTCAATATCTCAGCATTGTGAAGAACAACGCCTATACCGCAATGAAGGACTCGGATAAACATCATCAAATCGCCCACTTAGAGAAAGAGCTCGAAACCACGAGACAAGCGTTGAGGAGCAAGACCGATGAGCTGGCTTCGGCTGCAGAGAAACATGCCCAGGAGCTCAAGGCGGCCGGAGGTACGAAGGGAAATTGCGCATGCAAGGACAAGGAAGCATATCTGGACAGCGTTGAGGAACATGTTGAGAGCCTGAGAGGGGCTATGAAGGAGGTGCTCGGCAAGGACAAGGAGCACCGCGAGAACATGAGAGGAACCATGGAAAATGCGCTGAGACGTGTTTCAACCTTCCAGGGACGTAAGAGACGCCGTACTGAGGGAGGGGACTTTGAATACTGAGGTTGGCCGGGATGACAGCTGATGGGAAAGAATGGAGAATTGCGAACAGAAACATGAATCACTCGGCATGGGCGTCGTTCTGATTACTTCATTGGGTTCATGATTAGATAGATCGGGAAAAAGGCCGAGGTCTGTTTGTAGATTTCAGATGCGGTCTTCAATTTTACTTCCAGGCTCCCACTTCAGCTCAACTTCACCTTCTGCCCCAAAGCCGTGGAGGTAACCACTCCCTAGGTTCTGGTCGCACCTGCCCTTTTTCTTCAGCTTCCCGACTGTTGCAAATCAGGAAGCAGCGAACCTGAGCTTCCTAAAAATTCTTCCCAACTGCAAAATTCCCAGGATATTGACCTTTCCACGAACAGGTTGACTTTCCGTTTTACATCGGTCGACTCGACTTCACAAACATCCTCACCCGAGCAGCTCTTCTTCAATAGCTTCGCAATACCTTCATCTCCTTCCAACCAAGCGCGACAACATCCTCGACGGCTTGCCTTTCGAGGCATCTTTCTCGGCTCATTTGTACTTGCCAGCATCGCCATCACCGTCGACGGCTTCCTATCAACATCGCCATCATGAGCGTCAAGCTTGCCAGCGACTGCTGGTCCCGCTGGGAGGCAGTCATTAAACACATCGCAGCCAACTACACCTTCCCCGCCTCGACCGAAGATGGCCTCAACGTCTTCCTGCACATGAACCCCGGCAGCGCCAGCATCTTCCGCGCCTCATCCGGAGGTTACAAGTTCGTCATCGACGTCACGCGCCGCGGCAACCGCATCATGGATATTGTCGCCATCACCATCACCGCTAAGCAAAATCAAGACCCGCGCTGCAATGGCTACGTCATCACGCGTGCATGCGACCTCCACCCGAACGAGAGCGAAGAGGACCTTCCTGGTGCTCCAGAGCTGCGATGGATTCTGGTCACCAGCGGCGGAGAATGCTATCGACATTGTTGCGACAAGGAGTCAAACGCGCTGGACAGAGCACACGCCAAGCCTCGCCTTTCCTGGGAGACAGCCCGACTCAGAATCATTCAAAAGGCCTACGAGCAAGAGGTGCTGGCGCTTCAACGCAAGAACAAAAAGAAAGCAAAGAAGCATACGAATCAAGATGCTGGAATTGAAGCCGATGTACTCCGCCAGGATGCTGAGAAGGAGACTGAGGCCCTCCGTCAGCTTCTCGAGGAGGTGTCCGGTGAGCTCGCGAAGGAGAAGGAGTCCAAGAAGAAGTGGAAGGATGCGGCTCGCAAGAAGGCCAACGGCATTGATGCTATCGACTTAACCTCAGAGGACGAGAGTCCCAGACCGCATCTGTAGAACGAGGTTGCCGCGCTGAAGGAGGAAAAGAGATTGATGCAAGAAGAGAAGAGGTTGCTACAGGAAGACAAGCAGCGATCGGTCAAGTTGCTTCAGGCGGTGCAAGACAACAGCCGCAGATCCAATGGAGAGTTCGAGAAGCGCCTTCGAGACTTGAGAAAGGCCAACGAGGAACTCCAGGAAGGCCACCTTGCCGACAAGAAAAATCTCCAGGCCCTCCAAAACACCAACATTGCCCTCAGAGACCGGGTCAAGCATCTGGAGAAGAAGCATACAGAGGCCAGCAGTGACAATCTGCAGGAGATCAAGGAAATGTCTGCCGAGGTCAAGATCTTGGAGAACAACATTCAGATCCTCAAGACAAATCATACCAGCGACAAGACGGGGTTATTAGCTGAGGTTGAGCAACTCAAAGCTGACAACTCGAGACTGAAGAATGCCAAGAAAAGTGTCGATCAATACGCCGCCTGCCTCAAAGAGAAGCTTCAGACATTCGAGAACCAGCCAAACAATGCCATCCAAGCCATCAAGAAGCTCGAGGAGGATTTGCAGTTGAAGAATGGTCATAGCCGCCGGACCGAAGAGGCTCTGGAAGGCAGGTTGAGGGAAGCTCAGGACATCAGCCGCAAGCAGGCGATAGAAATGATTGGGATGAGGCGCAACATTCGCGACAAGGACGAATCGATCAACCAACTCCAGCAACGCACGCCTAATGACTGGAATAACGGCAGCTCCCAGCACCAACAACCCATGATGTTCTCGCAATACCCATCCGAGCTTGCGCTCTCCAGGGATCTCGAAGTCCAGCGCAACAACGTCCGCAGAGCAGAGAACCGGGCGGACAGATTTCAGCGCGAGCTAGACAGTATGAACATGCGACGAGAACGCGACAACAACGATCGCATCCGAGTGCAAGAGTTGTCCAAAAAGTGCGACGAGCACACCGCCGAGATTGCCAACTTGACCTCAGAATTGGAGGTGGCAAAGTGGAAGCTCATGGAGTCAGAAGAGACCCTCTCGGACAAAACATCGAAGGCCACGCTGGAGGTCGAAAACATCAAAAAGGAGATGCAAGAAGTGAAGAAGAAGTACACCGAGAAGGTGGCTGCTACTGCAAACACGGAGAAGCGGTTCCACGACAAGGATGCCTACACCGAAAACTTGGAGACAAAGCTAGAGGAGCTGAGAGACACGATGGAGAATGTGCTTGGACAGGTCTCGATGCACCAAGGCCGGAAGAGACGTCGTACCGAGGGACCTGACTTTCAGTTGTGATTTTACATTGAGGGAAATGTTGGGATACCAAAATGTGCGTTGGCATGGGAGAACAACCACTGATACTGCTGGAATTTGGCCAAAGATCCTCTTGGAAGAATGGCGGAGCCTTCCTAATGGGTTGATATCATGGATCTTCCAGCAAGAGGAATTGGTTTTGCAGAATTGGCGGGTGGAATTAATTGGACACGATGCTGTGTCCTGAGTTCAGACAGCTTGGAGGACTTTCTCTTTGTTTTTCAGATAGATGAACCAGACTTTTCCAGAACCTTCAACGGGCCATGCCATCCTTTGCTAGTGATGCTTCCACACCAAGTGGCTTGTTCACCTTTCAATACGTTGATTGCTTTATCTTCGTACCGCTTCTTTGTACACTGCGTCTCCTTGATGTCCGACCTATCCTTCAGGTGCAGGATGCCATCACCTGTCCTCAGACATCACGACAGGCATCATCATCACACCCAACGCAACAAGACCAGACACTTGAAATGAACCATGAAATCATTATTCTATCCCTAACCAGAACCCAATGCGTATCCCCCAAACGCCAAATCCGTGATGCCATCATCTACGCCGAAGCCTCAACTCTCTCCTCCTTGCTATCCCCATCCACCTTCAACACCTCCACCCCCTTCACAATCCCCGTAAAAGGACACACGCCCTCGGTCCTGGGTATCCTCGACGGACTCCTCGGCCCAGCCGCCACCGTCTCCTCATCACTCTCACTATCCAAAATCTTCCGTCCATGAAGATACCCCTCCTCCTCAATCACCGGCTCCTCCCCGCCCTCCTTCTCAAACTCCGCGCCATCCTTCACATGCCACTTCGCCATCAAATCATTCTGGATCCAAATCACCTTCCCCAGCGCCTTCACCAGCGCAATCTTGCGCTGCATATGCAACCGCGGATGGCTCAATATCGCCTCCGTCATCACGTCCTGGATGAACGACAGACACGCGCCGAGGTGGATGTACTCCACGTGCAGCGGGTGCGCGCGGCCGAGGCCGACGTGCATCATGCCGACCTTGTCGAGGTACTCCCAGAACTCCATCTTGCTCGGGTCGGAGCACAGCTTGGCGAGGTAGGCGCGCAGGAACATCTTGCGGTGCAGGATCTGCGGGGAGTTGTCGTCGGGGACCTCGTCCATGGGGCCCTCGAAGGAGGTGGAGCGCGTGGTGAAGGCGCGCGCGGTGATGTCGTACTGCAGGAGCTTGTGGTAGACGATGTTGACGACGGCGGGGATGAGGGCTTTGACGTATTTGGCGCCGGAGATGAGGGCCTCGATGTCTTCTGCAAGGGGGGTTAGTTCTGCTCTGGGGG
>JABGMY010004192.1:19520-41140 GCA_014705525.1 Colletotrichum sp. HC292
TGGTCCTCCATCAGTGTCTGGTGTAGCATCGCCAGAAGCACAATCACACGCTGCGCCACACCACGACGGCCACCACAACCACCAGCTGCAGCAGCACCTCAATAATCAACGCCACCAACCGCAGCAGCAAACTCAGCATCTCCGGGTGCATCTGCGAGGGGGACAGGAAGGACAAGGCGGCGTCGGCACCGAAAGAGGAGGCACCGGAGGCAATAGAGGAGGATCTCGAGGAGCTCCGCCGAGGAACTTTCCCTACAACAACTCGAACCGCGACCCGGGCCTTGCTGGCTTCAACTCGACGAGCACCCTGCACCAGCAAAAGTTCTGGCCCGAAGACCTGCGCAACCCCCGAGGCGGACTGGGCATCGACCACAACCTGCCCTCGCCGCCGACGCCCAAGTTCGAGGTGAAGCGTGGAATTGGACAGAGGACCGACACCCCGTCTGGAGAGTGAGTGCTTTTTTTTCGCTTTTTGTGTCGCGTATCGTGATGTTGTAGGAGAAGAGACCGTGGTGAGACAGTGTCGAGGAGAAGAAAACGAGACGCGACGACGAAGAACACGCGAAAGACAAAAGAAGAAGCAGCAACCACCACCACCACGCCGACCAGGTCGTTCCTTCCTGACTGCAGCAAAGAGGCCCCCACCTTCCACGTCTTCGCCCAAGCTCAAGCTCAAGCTCCAAACCCGGAAGCATCGCATCAGGTCCAACAGACAGGAACAGAATATCGGCCACTGCAGCTTCCGACGCGCCACTTCTCCCATCTCCAAACCCCAACAAGAAAGCGACGACGACGACGAGAATGGCGACGGCAACCTCGTCGTCGCGTCTCCTTCTCGCCCATCGCGACTTCTCCCGCAATCTCGACACCGTTTCCTCTTCCTTCTCCTGCGGCAGCTTCTCCTCTCTACAAGCAGCACTGGCTAACGTTCCTCGCTCCCACAGCAATCTCGACGAACTGCTTCCTCCCCCGAGTCTCGCTCGCATCGAAGACGACGGCAACGACCCCTCCGGCTCCTGGCGGCCGGCTTCCTCCATCTATTCGCTCAACCGCGACTCCTACGCCTCCCCCGTCACGCCCAATTTCGCAAACGTGGCTGCCCGAAATACCTATTCCTCCGCCGTCGCGGATATTTCTCCTCCGAGCTCTCCTGACTTGGATGCTCGTGGTGACGCGTGAGTCTAATCTTCGTCCGACACAATCCTTGACTCTCCAGCTTTTATGTTTCTCCCCCACGTGGGTTTTGGATAGTGAATCAGCGCCAGCCCGGGACTAACCATGTGTCTCTGCTTCAGAACCTCCACCCAGGGCCGAAGTGTCTCTCCCATGGAAGACTCGCCCAACATGTCGCAACTCGCTCTCGAAGACCACCATCCGGGCCAGCAGTCCACGCCCCCGAAGAGCAGCATCCCCATGATGCGTCGCGAGCGCAGAAAGAACCAAGACGCCGCAGCCCACACCCTGCGAGAGACCAAATCCCAGCAACGCCTGCGCATCCAGCGCGAGACAAAGTGGGATGACATGACGGGCGAGCCCACGTACCTCAACACGGGCCGTGCGGGCCAGGTCAGACCACAGGAGTACGCCCAGGGACTCACTCATCCGACTCCCTTTGGTCAGTCACCCGCCGCCATGAGGGCCATGCAGAATGCCCCCCAGCCGCAGCAGACCTTCACCGATCGCCTGCGCAGGCTGCGGCCCGTCGGCGCCGGGAATCCAAAGGACCATCCAAAGGACAACGAGCCAGACGAACGCCCTTCTGCCACTGCAGCTGCGCCCGTGGCCATCGAGGAGCGTCCGCCCTGGCGCGGCGCTCATCAAAGCGGACGAACTGCAATCGTCAACCCAGTTCGCGACACGGAGCCCAAGGAGCCTCTCAACATCCCGCGCAGGAGCAGCAGGCGCATCGCCGTTGGGCCTCGGCTGCCCATCGCCGGCGTCTCTTCACCACTCTCCCCTGTCAGCCCCTCTGGATCTGAAACGTCGCCGCGGTCGAGGACGCCCACCGTCAGAACTGTGCTCAACGCCCCCCGCCAGCTTACTGCAGGCACCAACGCGCCCTCTCCCACGGCCACTCGAACCCCTCCGCCCGCTCAGTCCTCCTATCCCAGCCCGCCCAACTCGGCCAGTGCTGGCGTCCAGTCCCCCGTACTTGCGACGCCCGAAGCCACTAGCAGTCCGCCTGTCACAACCCGACAGCCTGCACCCCTGCCGGGCCTGCCCGCTGCCCCTAATGCACATCTCGGCCAAGACAAGGCCATTCGACGGAAGCCTCCTCCTGCCAACTCGCAAGCGCTTCACGCACCGCAGCCGTCATACTCCTCGAGCGTCTACTCTGAGGCTACCACCGTCCCGGCCGTCAGCACCTACGAGCGATCGCCGCCTCGCGCACCGAGATCACCTGGTGAAGCCCTCAAGGCCAACGAGCCTTGGGACCAGCCCCCGTCGCGGTTCAGCGTCACCACCTATGCCACTTCCGCGGCGGATCAAACCCCTCGTCAGTCGACAGATACCGCACCTCCGCCGGTCCCCGCGCTTCCTTCGCCCCAGCAGCAGAACGGTGTCATGAACCGCAAGCGTCCGGCTGTTCTTGGATCCACGAGCAACGCCATCAACGCGGACAAGCCTTTCGTTATTTCCATGTCGTCCCCTTACATGTCCAGCGCCTTCCCCGACAACAACCTGCCCGCTCCCGCACGATCAGAACTCCCCAGCCAGAAGCAGCCGATACCGCGCGCTAGTAACGCAAGTATGTACAGCACGTCCAGTCGACCCGACTCGGTTTGGTCCACTAGCAAGGCCCTTCCGCCGCCGCCGACCGAGACCTCCATGGTCAATGATCGTGTAGGCTACCTCAACGCTCGTCTCGAGTCACTCGGCAACCGCCGCATCAACATCAACCAGGCCATCAAGCAGATGACGGAGCTCATGCCGACCGACAGCATCCTGGCCAGCGAAGCCGTGCTACGCAAGCGCGAGGCGGAGAAGCGCAAGGTCGAGGCTCTCAAGGTTGAGCTGGCAGAGGTGCAGCGTGAGGAATACGAAATCGGCCTCAAGCTTCACCGCGCCTACAAGAGGATGGATCGTAACGCCGAGTACGAGCCGACGACGCTCTGGGTGAGGAGGGTTACTGGCTGATCCTAGCCCGTCAGGGTGCGCTGCCATTTGGGCCGTCCTGCTGGCCCCGTCTTCATAATGGCCGTTCGGATGGGGAGAAGGACTTGTTGCGGTTCGGGTTGCGAAAGCAGACGCGGAAGCGTTTCAGAGAAGTTTGCGCCGGCGACAGCTGGTTATTTGGTTTGAGCACGGAGTTTACGGACCCCTACCCTGAACTTTTTACTCTGGGCAGGTTGAGATGAGTCAAGGTTGGTATGAATTGGGTTTTTGCGCGAACCCCTTTTTCTGAGGGCGTGTGCTTTTTTTATTTTTATTCTTGCTGTGTTTGATACCTAACTTTTCTTATTCTTCACGTCTTTTGCTTTGTCGCCGACAAGACTCACCTGTAGAAACAGAAATTCTAGAAGAATTTTATTCCCAGTGATTTGTTGGTCCTCTCAGTGAAAACGCCCCCGATTTTTATATATAATGGCCCGATGTTTTGAAACGGTGACATGTCCCGGGTAGCGTGTTCCGCATGAAATTTGCCCAGGAGGAAGGGCAAAAACATTGGGGCTCAAAGAGGTTGGGGTGCTATTTTGGTGCTAAAGTGTTTGGCTGCGTGTAAGGTTTCGTGGGGTTAGGCTGGGACGAACTACGTGGAGGTGGGCAGGCTTTGGGGACTTATAGACGGCTGATGACATGATAAGAGTATCTGGTTAACCTTTTGAGGCTGATTGTAGTTGTAGCTTGACGCGTGGAGGGAAAGATCCGGACAACCAACTTCAAGGCCCGAATACGTCGCGCAGGGTTGGGGAACTCCAACCAAGAGTGAAGCGTTGATCGTGTTGGCGAAGCTTATGACAGAAAAGAAGCGAGTGGTCTTTGTAGTGCATTTTTGTGCAATGTATGGAGACCGTTCTGGAACGAGCTTGAGAATGGGTGGGCTGCTGGGTATTACTTGTAGGTTTGGGGGGGATGAATGATGGTAGCTAGGTGTGAAGTGGTATGTTGCGGTAGATTTGAGATTTACTGTGCGGCGATTTCGATGACTTGGTAAAGGATGGAGTAGAGCTTTGGGGGTAAATGCCATACGAGGAGCGTGGAAACAGTGACTATAGGGGGAGTGATGTGTGGTTGTGGGGAGGGGGCCCAAGGAGCCTTGATGTGGTTGAAGGCTTTTTGGAGCCGTCGATTTGTGTCTGTTGAACTGTGATGTAGGCACCGATAGGTATGATGTTGCTGGACGAGTGGGTGAGTGTAAGTTTTGCGGGAGGAAGAAGGGCGAGTGTGGCTGCAGTACCTAAAGAATCGGAGAGTGCTCTCAGTCCCATTTAACAGTCTTGTAACTGATACTTTGAGAGGATGTCTTGGTTGATAGAGCCGCGCACTTCTTATAAAGTAGTCCACTTGCAGTCGGCGGGACACCTCCATCGGGTTTCTACAGTTTGGCATCTTTATGTAGGAACAAACATGTTGTGATGCCGTCAAGCATCCGCGGCAGCCTCACGTGTAAGAGGACGGTACGCGCCGACCTACCTCCAACCCACTTATTCAGGCTAGTAAGGTATTTATCAAGCACATCAGTCTCTGATTCCGTAGGGGACTCTTCGCCTCATACACAGACTTAGAGAATACAAGCCGTTTTATTGACATAGATGCCATATATACATCGCAGTTAATTTATGTTCGGTCCCTAGGTTTTCTAGACTATCGTACGCCTGCAGAATTCTAAGTGAGAGATGTCTTGCGACTCGGAATTAGGCAGCAGGCCTTGTATATTTGCTCAAGACGACTTCGACTGGTAAGGTTCACGCCCACGAAAGCTAATATAGGAAGGAAACATAACTCAAATCCCCAACGGGGATGTGATGATGTAGAAAGCTGGATAAGATGTTGGGGGGTAATGGTTGGAATCCCAACATGGTGGCCACAAGAGCAGGTGCGACATTGTCAGAATTTCATCCATTTGTTGTTGTAAAGAGAAAGGAGGAGCAGTTTGAGAGATGATTTTGTTTCATATGGCATGAACTTGGTGGAAGAGTTTGATTTCCTGTTAGCCGTCAAGGTGAACCCGCCGTGCTTGTCAACAGATTCTAAGTGGTTCTGGAAACGCCACGGTGTGAACGGTTCATGAATTTAAACCCGTCGGCTGTTATAAGGATTGCGTCTCATTGCTGTACTTGAGTTGAAAAGTCTAATCCTCGTTTTGCGGTGTCGACAACCAATTTCCGAATGTTTTGCTACCATTTTGAAGTCAGGATAAGTCGACTTCACGACACAGGACCAGCCGTTGGCCATCTGACCAAGACCATGGCAGGGACGCAACTCTCCCACACGGAACCAGCATGCCTCATGAGCCTCCCTCCCGAGATGCTCAACGAGATCGCGGACCACCTAGAGCTGCACGAACGGTACCTCTTCTCCGAAACCTGCAGACGCGCTCTGCGGCTGTTCGGAATGGACAAAGCCGCCTGGCGCCGCGTCTTCCCCTCGCGAAACGTGCTGGTTGACAATCCCATCAGAGACTTCCTCGTCGGTGTCGCCTTCGTGCGGCCGTATCACTGGCTCTGCCTGCACTGCGTCCGGCTGCACCGCGTGGACGAAGATCCGCCGCCGCGGCTGTCAAAGACTCGTCACAGCGAGAAGCTCGTGCCGCTCTACCCGCGCCGGCCGATATTGGGTCTCAAGTTTTCGCACGTCTAGAGCGCGCTTAAGATCACGCGGATGCTGCGCTCCGGGGCGGTGGGTGCGGACGAGGCGGGAGAACGCCTGCGCAACCTGTTGATGAGCGTCAAGGAGGAGCCCGTTGTGGACAATACGGCGGAGCTGTGGTACCGTGAGGTCGGAGTGGTCTCGACGCCCAAGGTCGCGTCAGGAATGTTCATTCTTCACACCAGAATCGAGATGATTGGGGTTCGCAAGGAAGGCGATGGGAGGCCGGTGAGGTTTGAAGACTTGACGAGACCCTTGCAGGTCTGCCAGCACCAGTGCAGTAGGCCGAAGTGGAGCGACTGCTGTAATGACCTGCCCGACAACCTCGCGGCAGCGTTCAAGAGGAAGGGCACCGAGACGACGGGCAGCTGTGACCACTGCGGAATGGAGTATGCGATCATTGCGAACCACGGGGGCGTTGTGGTTGAGTCGTGGCACAATCTGGGAAGCTACGATTGTCCGGACGATGTGATACTGAGAGGCGATTTTAAACCCCAAATGCATAGGGGTGATGTACCGCGGAACGACCCATTGTGGCACTCTGATCGGAGGCAGGGCATCGGGCTCCTGGGAGGTAAGCGGAAATATGATCACGATTTCGGCGAGATACGGAAAGCGTATGCGAGAGGGTAGAGAGGGGTTATCGTAAAGGGATAAGTCAGTTGCACCTTAAAGGCCCTCAGTGTCGAGGGAAGATACATTCTGCGATAGAACTGGCAGCCGCAGACCGTGCGTGTACAGCGTAGCTGTCGTCACCCCCTCATGTCCCTGAACCAAAGTCTTGTTTGCTGGACTATGCGGTCGTTCTCGTCGATTTGAAGTTTTTGTACTCTTCCCTATGCCCCGGATAAAGTACAGACAAGTCGCAGAGAAGGGAAATGATATTTCATATTGAATGAGACAAAAGCCGGCCTTCAGACTACACGTACATGCCAAAGTTGTCATACAGAAACTTGGCGTCAGATTCGCTACAGCCCAGCTTTCTCAGAACCTCTAGTGACCATCGTATCCAAGGCTTGAGTGGCTGCCACTCATATGGATCCCGAGAGATCCACTCATTCCGTATGCTTGCTACATAGTTCTTCACTGTACTTAGCGAGTGGTTTTTCAAAAGAAGCGTGCATTGCATTATCCACGCAAAGGTTCCCTCGACCAATGCTTTCAGCAAATCGTGGCGAACGTCGATATTCTCCCCAGCAGGATTGGAATTGACGCTGAACATGCGGAAAGTCGCGAGTCTTGGCTGTAGAATATTACAGAATTCATTTCAGAGGGAACCGAATTCGGAATCAGTATTAATTTCCCTGTTGTCGACTTTTATAATTCTCAAGATCTTTCCAACCACTCCGAATAACATTGTCTGCACCACGAATCAGCTGGGATTGGGAGTGCATAGCCTGTTATTCTGTGGTGGCTGATGAAGATGTTCAATGGTACCAAGAATCTCATCTATGGACCATAAGATTTCGCAGTGGTTCGAGGCAGAGGGCGGACGCAGTGTCAGGGCGTTTCCAATATACGTTTTGAGTTCTGAGATATGTTGCCGACACTTCGTGATATTTTGGGGTCCTTCTTGGCATGGGTTTGAAGCGGGCTCAAAGTATGGCCGGACTGTTCTCTGCATGAAAGCCGCGATTATGAACGGGAGCTCTCCGACCCACGAGCTTCCAGACACCACGGACCCTTTTGACGACTCATCAAAAAGTCCCTTTTCGATCCTTTTGATGAGATGCTCTTCATAAGATTCCGTAGCGTCTGGACCACCATTGGAGCATCGTCTGGGGCTAACGCCTGGTATCAACACCTTTCCCAAAGAATGATAGCGACTCCAAGATGAAGCCGGAGCTAGCACCTCGGCGGGTGTGCAGCCAGGGAAGGTTGGGCCGGTCGAGACCTGGTTGACGTCCATGCCAATTCCAAGTAAGAAGTCGAGGCCAACCAAATCGACCGCTAAAACACAATGATGAAGCATTTCATTTTGATTGCGAAGCTTGATCAATGGTTTGAGGTCTGGCCCTAGGCTCACCAATTGTTTTGCCAAATTCCAGTATTTGAGGATAACGGCTCTGTGGACGGCAGGACGGAGGACAAGACGTTCTAGAAACTTGTGATCATCGAGCAGCATATGTGCTATCTTTGATCGTTTCCGAGACAACGTTTGTAGTACTAGCTCAATCTCGTCTCCTTGGAAAGTATAACTTTCGTTGCCTCGTGTTTTGAAGTTGAGTTTGCTCGGCCATAACACTAAAGCCACCTTGATAATTCCCCTTGCACAAGCGTGACGGAATATACTGTAGAGTAACTTTGGAGCAGACGCCGCCTTGGAAAGAATTACATCCAGTGCGACAGATCCGACATGGCTGTTCACCGCATCCTGGGTTGCGAGGTGGTGGCATACTTTGTATCCCAACTCAAAGTCATCGATCTCAAGATGAATGCTAGCCTGGGTGTAGATGAAACACGCCCGCAATAGGACCTCCTGAGGCAAGTCGGAACTGAGAAAGCCTTGTATCATGCGAGTGTTGTCTTTTCCAGAGCTGAGTCTTTCTTTAACCAAAAAACGGAGCATAGTCACGTTCTTGGTCAGTGAGACGTTGAGCGCCAAATTCGATAAAGCCATCTGAAGCCTTTCCTTTTGTGACCGAATCGAAAACCGTAATGACCGTTCTGTGTCTTCTTCCTTGCAGAGAATGAGATCGTCTGTTGTAATCCGGTGAATGATCCGTTGCACAGCGCCATATACTCCTAATTCGATAGCAATAGGAAGCAGACGCCATGCCATTTCCGACACCATGTGCAAACGGATGAATTCCACAGACTGGATTGAAAGTGCTTTCAGATACGCACGAAAGAGAATGAGTCGACGCATCAGCAAATTTGCAGACAGGCTTTCATTTTCCCTTGAGGCCATGAGATGGTCGAATAAGAAAACGTGGGAGTTGTTCAGCGCCCAGATTACAGCTGGAATGTCTGAACTTTGGGCTAGAGCGATATCCAATAGACCCGTTAGATGGGGAGTGAGGCTTGAAACCTCAATGCTTGATGCATCAGAATTTCGCATCAAACGATCCCACAGTCTACGCATATTCGAACCGTCAACATGTCTCGATTGAATGAGCCAAAAGCGCTCGGCGTATCGATAAAAGGGGTGTTGGTCTTGGCTTCGATTTCTGGCCATAGGGCCAGAGCCCAACTTCGCAAGAATTTGGCCGATATCCCGAGGTCCTCCAAGTTTTCGCTTGAATGGATTGCTGGCTAGGCGTGATCTTCCAATGGTTTGATGTGCAATTTTCTCGGGAAGCTTCCGAGCATCGATGTTAGGAATGACGCGAGTTGATAGTTGCTTGTCAAAAATCCCGTAGTTCAAGTAAGTCAAAGTAGCCTCCCCCAGGTCTCGGTGGGCCTCTGTTTCCGTGAATGGTAGGGTCTTGTATAGACTGGTGCCCAAGGATCCTAAGCAGAAACTTCGTGCTGTGTGATGAACGAACCTGACGGTATGTTCTTCTTCGTCGATCATGACTAGGCTGCCGCAAAACTTGAGAATGTTCATGATGTCATTAATGAGCTTACTGGGGTCCCATGATATGTCGCCAGCTGTAACGCTCATGACATCTTGAATTTGATCGATATTCAGGGGCTCGAAAGCAGCGGTGATAAACTTGAGCAGCCTCACATGGTGATTTCTGTGGTCCAGTCGTGCGGAGTTCTTCAGTATACGGGCGTATGTTTCGTTCAGGTCTTTAGGGAGAGACTCGAGAGCTTCAAGAATGTCGTGATCGGAGGCTTCAGAACATATAGCATCCAGCTGTAATGAAACCCAAAGGAACCTGCAGAAGTGCCAATAAGTATTAGTGAATCATGTACACCAAGGCATATCGTTGACTATTAACGGCGACTGGGGTTCAAAGATGACATGAGTAGAGAGAGAAATAACAGTAGTTCAGCGTTCCATTATTTAGCTTAAGATTTATGCTAAAGCGCAAATACCGTTGAGATTAAGGAAATAAGGGAGGGGGGTTAGGACACGGGGGTGGGCGGTGTGCATCAAGGGGAGACTCACATTCCGTTCGACCCTTCGAGAAGGGCTTTGCGAATGTGCATGATAAGCTGATTATCGCTGGTAACCAGCTCTCTATTATCTTTGAGGCGACTGAGCTCGGAATTGATGTAGCTCTCGATGTCGGGATTTGTATTCGGCATTGAGATGTGTCAAGTGAATTTGATAACATCGCCCAGAAGGTCCTCTGCTGACAGTCTTGCTGAATATCCAAGTTGACAGTTGGGTGTGTTCTGCAATCGAGAAAGGCATTGCAAGATACTGCGTCGCTCTTCAATAGGACATTCATCGAGGCCATCTACAAGAAGGTAAGTTCTGCCTTTGTTGATTGATGAGACCATCAGCTGTGTCATTGCGGAGGTGTCGAGTATGGGTACGTCATCCGTAAAAAGCTGACTTTCGATGGAAAGCTGAGACAGACATTGCCGGGCAAGACTACCTATGATCGTCCGGCAGTTGAGGCTTTCAGGGAGGTCGTGGCGGCAGAAGAAATAGATGACCGCTGACCCAATGTCAAGATTGAGATCATCCACAATGTTTGCCATTGTGACTGACTTGCCAGCGCCGACTTTACCGCTGAGCAGCATCGTGGAGCGAGTAGAGTCATATTTCCAAGACTGGTACTCCGTCCAAGTGGAGATTAATGATGAGATGCCCTTCTTCCGGGTTTGCTTCCATGTTGTCTGATAATCGTAAGTCGAGCAAGCATTAAGCCAGCGGACCTTGGTCTCAAGAAGCTTTCGGTGTTTTTCCGAGTCCGACAATTTGTTGAAAAACTCTCTGGTCTTCGAAGCTTGTTTAGTTTTGTTCACGAGAGTTTCGTTGAACAGAACTTCAACCTGCCCTGAGATGGACGTCGACCATTTGAGTAGGTCCGAGTGAAGCCGCTTCAACTCCGAATCATCTAGAGCAGACATCATTCGACTCAACATGGCCTTCCGACGAAAGATTTGAATCTGTTGGCATATTCTGACGACAACAATGTAGTATTCGCACAGATACTTCTGCAAAGCCTTTGATTTGGGGTAGATGAGTGCCATCGCATGATGACGAGGAGCCTGGCATCCAGCTTCCATGAATAGTTCAGAGTCTTTCCAGATATGACAAATGCCCTAAAGATAACTCGAAAGACGTCAGTAAATGTGAGCTTTTATTACTCGCCCTAAAACCTTGCCTGAAGCATCATGCGGACTGCCGCCCATACACCACAGGCAACCAAATTCTGTGAACCGCCTACGACGACATCTCCCAAGGCGGCATATTGTTGGATGGACTGAAGCATGTTGGTGAATCTAGTACCGAACGATCGCAATGTATTGTACTTTTGGTGAGCTTGTTTGTCTATTTCAGCAGTGACATTCATGACGTCGTTCAAAGTTGGTGGGGTCATGCGAGCTATTGACTGTGTGTTTTTGAACCCTGCTTTCTGCCGCGTGTCGAGGCCAGCTTCAAACTCGGATACTGCCTGCGCAAGACGGATCTCCGTCCTCAAAGACGACGCATGATGCAGGGCGAGGGACATGGCTATTGGTGGCAGTTCTACATCTGATCGCGTACGGAAGATGGAGAATGGATGAGCGAAATTCAGGGCTCACGAGGGGTCGTACATGTAGCCTTGTCAAGCTTACCTGTCAGCAAACAAGGCGCAGTTTTCTCATGCGATGATTGGACACCCACCCTCAATGACTTGTCGCCGATTCCTGTGACGTACTCTATCTACTGCGATTGGTGGAGCGATACTGAGGTGCCAAGATCACCTGCAGCGTGTGGCGATATGGCTATGATTACCCATGAATGTGCTGATGCCTTCTTTGCATCGGCATTTATGTCAGAAAATGGCTGGTGGAATCAAGTATTGTGATGGGAATATCTTAGATGACAGAAACGATGTAGTCAGCCAGAATAAATATCTGGTAATTTCAAGTTTGCATGGAGGGCCACAAAGTTCCGCTGGTAGCGGAGCGTCTTGATTCCGCATACGTGTGAATTCGGTCAGATAATCAAGGCCACACTATCTGCATCAGCTGGCATGAATAGCTCGGCAATATCGTCCCTATAATTCCCTCATTCAAATCATAACAGAGTCTGTCTTTGGGGTTCCAATTCTCTTAAGCGTCTCTCCGTCCGACTCTTGCCACGGGTACTTATGTTCAAGAGCACGAATCATCTTCTCGTGGTGGGGGGATCGCGGCTCAATGCACGTCTCGTACGGCGCCAAATGACTAATCGCACCTGGAAGACTCTTCATCTGTGGCTCAACGACACGGCCGTCAACAGACTTCTTTCGAATGTTGAACACAGCCAGAGACTGCACAAAGTCGAGAAACAATGTATTCTCAGCGAAAGTCTTGCCAGCACAAATGCGTCGGCCAAAACCGAAGACGAATTTGCGAGGGTCAGTCTCAGGCTCGTGCCCAGGGCTTTCCAAGTGTCTTTCGGGCCGAAACTCATTAGGCTCTGGGTAGATACCGGGGTTGTGGGTAAACCACCTGCGATCAAGAAAACAGCGTTAGTCTGTGATCAAGCGTGCCATTTCAAAAACAACTCACCAAACATTGGGCAGGATCATTGTGTCTTTCGGAATGCGGTATCCAGCATATATAGTATCCTCGTCGGCAGTGTGGGGGAGAGCCGTGGGAACTACCGAATGCCATCGCAGAGTCTCCTTCATGATAGCTTCGATGTACGGCAGAGAGTCCCGGTCGTCCAGGGTAGGCAGGCGCTCAGTGCCCACCACCCGATCAATCTCCGCCTGGGCCTTGACTTGAACTTCGGGGAACATCGTCATGGCCAAGAAGAAACAAGCGACAGTTGACACAGTCTTCAAACTATTAGCCAGCTTGCATATACCAGAAGAAGGAGGAGGGCGTTGTCTTACCGTATCGGCACCTCCACTGTAAAGAGATGATGATCCCCATTTAATCTCGCGTGCGTCCTCAGCAGTATTCTCGCTGTTTTTGATCAGATTCGCCACGAATGAGTTGTTTTCCCTTCCTTCGGCCAGCTGACGCTGCACGAATGCGAAGGGTGTCTCGATTGCAAGGTTGAGCTCATATGCCCATTTTCGAGCCAGTTTCTTCCAACCTGTTCCGGGAACCCAATCTGGCACATGGCGAACTTGAAGATGTCAGACTCTCGTGTATCCGAAGACGTGGAATATTGCTGAAATAATGGATCGAAAACTTACGGCTTGGGATAATGTCGACCAGAAAGGCGCCTGGAACACCCGAACTGGATAAATCCTCGGTACATTGTTGGATCATGTCAATGAGCGGATCTCTCTTTTCCTGCTCAGCGTTGTAGCCATATACAACCTTCAAGATGATAGAGCCGGCTTGTCTGTCAATAGGAACGTCAGTATGCCGCTTGTAGTGGATTTTGTTGGCGGATCCGTCAACGCACCTCTTGATGTGGTCTCTCAGGCTTTCCGGGTTATCCAGAACGTGCTGAAGGAAGTAGGCAACTTCAGCTTCTTGCAAGTTGTGGTACTGTGAAGCTAGGGCCTTTGTTCCCATGATACGTGCAAAGTTCTTGCGATGGGCACGCAATGTATTGTTGTACTTCAAAGCCGCGGTCGTTTTGCTCCAGCCAATGCTGAGGACGTGTCAGGCCACATCCACTGAATGGAAGCGAGTATGGATGTACGTACAGGTCGCCGGCGAAGTTGAATACCGCCCTTGACGAGTATGTCGCCCGTTTGTCCAACATATCAATAGCCATCTGAGCGTCATTGACGAAAATGAGGGTATTGCCCATGATACTGATCGAACTGATAGGGCCTATTCATAAATATCTCGTCTTAGCGAGAGTCCGTCCAGCTGTTGCATGCGAGCTTTGCATGTTCGCCGAAATCGAAGATCCATATTCTTACCATACTCGGCGAGCTTCGCCCAATGTTCCGCCTCCAAAACACCTGGCTTGGGCAAGTCGCGTAGGTTTCCTACCAACGGAAGTCCCTTGGGCCCCGGGGGAAGGGGTAGAAGCCTGGCATTTCGTCTCCATTGAACCAGCCTATCTGCCACGTAAATGGCAAAAAGCATGGCTACGAAGCCAACAACAAGCTTTGAGTCTTGCATACTGGCTCCTGTTGATTCGAGATCTGTCGTCAACACCCGAAATCTGCAGCCAAAAATGACAGAACCCCCCATTTATGTACATTTTCCTCTTGACCACGCTAAACGACCCCTCACTATCGTTGCAAAAAGGTGACACCTACCCAATCACCAAAGGACCTTTTTCTGCATGACGATCTTGAATGAAGTGGGCATCCGCACAGGTACCACGACTTTCTTGCGATTTGGGGAAGGTACGCCCGCAAAGCCCCTGTTGCGGCATTGTGTTGGTACAACGACCACGAGTTCATGCATGGCCGAGGACCACAAAATTGTGAGAAAGAGGAGAAGGGGCCGTTTTGCAGCGGTCCGCACAAATCAGGGTGGCCGGATACCCGCTTACCCACGCATGCCTCGTAATTATGCTTCTTTGCCGCAACTGATCCGCGGCGACGAGCCGTCCCGTTGCTGCGAGTGAGTTTTCGCCGACGAAAGCATTGTCGAACCATCGATCGGTTCAATTAAATTCCAAGATACTGTTGAATCACGGTTAAGAGCCAAGCATGCAGTCAAGCCAGGCCAACAGAGGCAATGAGTGCGACTCGATCAGAATCACCGGAGGGGCTCCTCTACTTTTCACCAAAGCAGGGAACGATGCCATCCGCAACTAAAAGCCTGAGAATCCCAGTAAGCTCTAAGCTAAAAGCAAACGTGTCTAGAGAGGACTTGGAAGGTAATGTTTGGAAGAATTCGTGGAGATGCATTATGTTTATGTATTAACTACTGTAAGGTACCTTAGGTTACGTCATGTTCTCAAATCTCTTAAGCGCGGCACATCCTGCCGTCAGAAGCAATAGTCCAAGCCTCACTTCCCACGCCCTTGAGAACGTAGAACAGCGACTCGGGATCGTACTTCTTCTTGATGGAGAGCAGCTTGCTGTAGTTTTCGCCAAAGAAGGCGTTTTGCCAGTCGGGTTGTCTGAAGTCTGCCTCGTTCATGTACGACGCGCTTCCGGGAGTCACAGAGGTAACGAGCGGCATGAACTCCTCTGTCATGCGTCTTTGTGAAGCCTCCATGTCAACCCAAGGAGCAGCGTTGTCCCAGTTGGTGATGAGCTGCAGCTGCATGACAGCTTTGCGCCACGCCGGGTGCACAGCGTTGCTAGCGGCACCCGCTGGCTTGTCGTAGTGGCCGACGCTACCTGCGAGCAGGACGCCGTTGGCCGTGAGGTTGTTGACAACCTTCTGGTACTCGACATTGTTGGTCTCAAGCACGGTACGCGGGATGAGGCGGCCGCCAAACTGGTACCTTGTCACCTCGAGGTTGCCCTGAGGGAGAGGACCCATGTAGCGGTCGTAGTGATCACGGTAGGACAGTTCGCTGTAGGCCACCGCCAGAGTGACGCCAATTTCCTCCATGGCTTTGGTAAACGGCGCCAGAACGACATCGCGAACGTAAGCAGCAGTGGAGTTCCAAACGGTCAGGGGTCGCAGAACCAGGAATTGAGAGTTGTGAAGGAACACCACGAAAGCGCCGTTGTCCGTCATGTTAGGCAACAGCTCATGGAACTTGGAGACAGCGGCGTTGAACTTCTCCGGAGTGGTTGTAGCTGCGAGAAGCTGGAAAGCAGCGCCTCCAACAGTCTCTGCCTGGTAAGCGCGGACGGTGAGACCGGTCACAACACCAAAGGTTCCGCCGCCGCCTCCACTGAGAGCCCAGTACAGATCAGTGTTTTGAGTCGCGGACGCAACGACCGTCTTGCCGTCGGCCGTGACAACCTGGAAAGCAAGAGTCTGGTCCGCGCCCAAGCCGAATTGGGTGCTCAGCGCAGAGTGCCCGCCGCCTTGGATGAATCCGCCAGCAAGACCGACTGTGGCACACTCACCGGACACGACAGTGAGGCCCTTGGCGTGGGCAGCCTCAAGCATCTCGTATCCAAGAACACCGGCTCCGACATTGACAGCAGGGCCCGAGTAGTACTTGTCGGACCAGGTGGTGAAGTCAATGGTCTTGAGGTGGTTGGTCCAGATAGCCAGGGCTCCGGCACCAGTAGAGCGGCCGAGGAAGCTTTGGAGATAATCAGCGGCTGTTGCAAGGTCGCGACGTAGGAATAGGTGAAATATGTTGCTTACTCATGTCCAGTGTTGCGAACAACAACGCGAAGGTTGTTCACCTTGGCAAACTTGAGAGCATAGCTCACATCCGCCGTGCACTTGACATCAACAGCGTAGCTGACATAGTTTCCCAAAGTGCAAGGAATGGACCTGTCTGTAAAGGGATCACAGGACTGGTTGGCGAAGTAAGATTGCATCACGGATGACGAAGAAGGAAGACTGTTGATGAATCAGCATATTGTCTGACAGTGATCGAGATTTCTCGGACACTCACTGCGTCAAGGGGTTCGTCCACCCTGCCTGAAGAGCGGCGCAGGCGTCAGCATCATAGGTGGGATCGTGGCACGGCGATCCAATTGGCTCGGTAGCAACAAGACGTCCACCGACAGTGTCGTTCAGCCTGTTCCAAGACGAAACCGAGGGCCAGCATGCATCCCCGGGCAGGCAGTGACATTGCTGCTTGGGGGCAACGGCTGCAGCAGTAAGGGTAGCCAAGGTGGTGGCTACGGCCAGGTAAGAGAGCCTCATGTTGATGACTTGAGTTGGGCAAGTAGTCAACGGAGGGAAGGAAAGGTGAGTGAGAGAGGGGTGGGTGGCTAAGAGGTGAGCTGCACGACAGATGTGATTATCTTCCCAAGCTCATATATCCCTCGCACTGCTGGTCCCTATTTCATCTCGAATTCCACCCTCCCTGCAACGACGAATGCGCAACCTCGGCCTGGGGGCGGAGCGAGACCCCGCCTGGTCTGCTACATTGTTGGCGGCGACGTTGGAGAGTCTCCCACGCGCCATATTCGCCTGTTGGTTGTGAAATTCGAACATCGATAGCCTGCGGCCGGATGCCCGAAAGTGGATCGGCCGAGTACGCGGTCGCGGGCATCCTTGCAAGCGGACGCATACTTATCGACGGCCCCCATTACAGAACTTCCTATTGTAGATAGTGACACCCGATGGACCCATAGATTCCATGCATGAGCCCCTGATTCGGCCTGACCCGGGGAATACAGATGAGACACCGGGTGACCCGGACTACGGCGATGGGGTGTCAAGAATGAGTGTTCCCGCGGGGGCGGGAAGGGATAATCTTCTCCAGTCTTCAGCCCAGCGCGCACAGATCTATGTTAATTAAAAGAAGGCTAAAATGACAACGATGGGATGAACCAGATCGACCCTCGATTGCTGAATGAATCCTGCGGTCCGCGCCGCTCGTAGAATTGCTTCTGTGCCGCCCACGGCATTGAAGATGTTGAGCGCATTGCTGTTCTTCAGTGGCGTCGAACCAGAGATCTGGTAGGGTATTAATTTCCGGGCAGCAGGATTCTGAGCTGCTGTGCCGCTGGTGGCTTCGATTTGTTGATGCATTTTCTGCTGCAGGGGCTCTTGGCCAGAACGCGAGGCCGGATCTCGCTTCCGTTTGAGGGAGCCAAGAAGCGGCATGGGGGCGGAGTCTCTCACAACCAACGGTTCATTCGGCCCTCATCTGGCTGGAACATATGCTAGGCTGAATGAAGTGATGCAGATGCCTCCGGGAATGGCCTTGCAACTGGCAATGTGATGCGAATCCTTCGACCACATGTGCAGCGTATCATCAGCCGAAGCGAGGGAGACTAGTGTTCATCCCTAAAATTCCTGACCAAATCGCCAACAAATCTGGGACGTGGCGGCCGCACATTTTGAACCCTGCTTTGCCACATGGACTCCAGGAGACTTTCTTCGTGAAGGGAATTGCTTTCATTTATTCTTAAGCAAAGATCATCCGAGTCATTGCCAGCAGCAGTCCTGCTGCCGGCCAAGAAACATGGCATCCTTTCATCGCCTCGTGTTGGTGTTGGTCCTGGCCGTCTTGTCCATCGCGACGGCACAGCAGACATCCACCAACAAACCCAGCTTTCCGGTCTGCGCCGTACGTCCTCCCTTGTCCGCTCGTCCAATGTCGGTTTGGACTTCATCACTACCAGCCTCAAGATTGACATTGACTGACCTGCTGTGAATACAGACAAAATGCATAGCTCAAGCCTTCCAAGGCGGCCTATGTGCTCCTACAAACCAGACTTGCATATGTACAAACGCAGCGTTTCAGTATAACGTCACGCTGTGTGTTACGGGAAGCTGCACTATTCCCGAGGCTCTCGGTATGCCTTCCCCAGCTCCTTACTTTACGACTGATGTCTAACGCTGCCGATATCTCAGCTACCAAAAATGCGAGTCTCACGAATTGCGGCGCTCCGGTGCGCGACCGATCCCAGGAATACGTGATCCTCTCGAATGTCATGGCCATTTTGGGGGCGGTCTTCGTCTTGGCTCGATTCTCATACAAGATCTTCTTCGCGGGCCTCGACATTGGCTGGGACGACTGGTTCGTCCTGGCCACATTGGTCGCGGCCATGCCGAGCGCTATCATCACTGTCTATGGAACGACGAAGAATGGTCTCGGCCGAGATATCTACACGCTGACGCCGCAGATGATCACCAACGTCTTGTTCTACTTCTACATCATGGCCTGGCTGTACTTTTTGCAGGTGACGCTCGTCAAGTTGGCCATCATTTTCTTCTACATGCGAATCTTCCCTGCCCGAGAAGTACAACGGATGCTTTGGGGAACGACGATATTCATCATCGTGTGGGGCTTGGCGTTCGTTATCACCGCTGTCTTCCAGTGCAAGCCTATCCACTACTTCTGGACCAAGTGGGACGGGCTACACGAAGGCAGTTGTGCGAACGCCAATGCTATCAGTTGGTCAAACGCTGCTATCAGCATTGCGCTGGATTTGTGGATGCTGGCAATCCCGTTATGGCAGTTGAGGGCTCTAAGGCTACATTGGAAGAAGAAGATCGGCGTCGCAATGATGTTCATCGTGGGGACCTTGTAAGTACCCTTGCAAAGACCCTGATTGACTCGTGGCTAACCTTGCAACAGTGTGACCGTCGTGAGCATCATCCGCTTACAATCTCTCGTCGATTTTGCCAAAGGCTCAAACCCAACGATGGACTTCATGGAGGTTAGCATTTGGAGCACCATCGAAATCATCGTCGGAATCATGTGCGCCTGTCTACCGTCTATCCGCATGATTCTGGTCAAGTTGTTCCCGTCTATTTCCGGATCGACAATCAGGAGCAAGGGGCGTCAGTACTATCAACAGTACGGGAGCGATAACAGGTCCAAGGCGGCCCGCAGCCAGCCCCGAACTGTCGGTGTGGTCACTGTCGATAGGACAAGCCCGGATGTCGATTCTCAGGACCGCCACATCAAGTTTCAGAAGACATTCACGGTCTCGTACAGTGATAGCGATGAAGCTAGTCTTGTGCAGATGACGGACCTACAGAGGCCAAGACAAGCACATCATTAGCGGAGGTGTATTACTTGAGTTGAAGTTGAGCTTTCTAGTTAATAGAGTAGAAATCATATCTGATCGACATTTGACAGCTGCAAACCCCACCGCTTTCTTCAACAGCATGTCCGAACTGACCAATCATCATAACAGGGGCTTCAACATTCTTCGTTAATCCTCGTCTTCAACCCGTACCATACAGGGGGCCGATCATCTGGCTGGCGTGGTCAATGCAAGGCAATCAGGCTGCATGCTGACTGCATGGAAGTCGTATTATCAACACTCTATTAGCGTGTGCCATGAGTAGACGACAGATTATTGTTGGCTAATCGATGGGCCGTCTGTATGCGGTCCCCTGACGAGCATGCGGTGTCAATACAGGTGATCAACCTGTGAGTAGCGGAGTGTCACACCGCGTGATAAATACGAGGCAATCCATTCCCCTTCGCTCTCGCATCATCATGAGCGTTGTCAAAGTAAATTCAATCTACCAGCAATATGTTGGAATCCATCTTTGGGCCCTCAGTCCCAGCAGCAGTTTCGACTGATTCTGTCGCTCCGCTTCACTATTTTGACGACGCCCCCTTGTGGCGATCTTTCATTCTCTACTCCCTCTTGGTGTTTGACGAGGTTTTAGACGCTGATACCCTACGATCAAGCCTCCAACGTCTTACTTGTCGGAAAGGATGGCGAAAGCTCTCAGCCCGTTTGCGAAAGAATTCGGCGGGTACTCTGGAATATCACTTCCCCCAGATCGATGATTTGGAATGTGGCACAAGATCTGCCCTGTCATTTTCAAGAATTGACAACACCCACATGTCGATTAAAGAGCACGCAGTGGCCTCGAAACTGCCTCATCTACAACCGACAGATGACAAGCGCCCGACTGTGATGGGAGACACAGATAATTACGTCTCACTTATGCGACGCCCAGACAATCCGCCTTGAGCCTGAACCATTACCTGACTAGCGATACACCTCAACTGGGACTGCACATTATTTCGTTTTCGGATGCAACGCTGGTCACGCTGTACTGGCCTCATACGCTGTTTGACGCATTTGGCAAGAAGGCTCTCCTCGACGCCTGGGTGTTGATGCTGCAAGGCAGAGATGACGAAATCCCCTCCCCGTACGGAGGTGACGCGCCGGGTGTTGACTTTGACCCTCTTGCCAAGTTTGGCTGCCAACCAACAGAGCCGTACAAACTTGGGTCTCAGCTGATGTCGAGTCTGAGTCTCGGTGCTTGGGCGATTGACAATCTCTTCGAATTCGTGGGCAAACAAGAGACTCGCGTCGTTCGCGTGCCGAAATTGTTCTTAGACAAGCTTGTCAATGACGCCGCGTCCGAGCTGCAAGACGGATCTAGTACGTTCGATAACACACCGTTTCTGAGCGAGGGCGATGTGCTGTGCGCATGGTGGACAAAGATTGCGACTGCTCATCTACCTGGAGATGCATCGACTCGGAGGCGCACTCTCGTCCTGAACAACGCCTATTCTCTTCGCAAGGCCCTTGGTGGCGAGAACGGACTGCTCCCCATGAAGTCTACGGACTCCAACAGAATGGATGCACCTTACCTCTCAAACGCAGTTGGGTTCATCAACGTGGTCGGCACTATGGCTGATGTTTTCGACAAACCAGTGGGCTACCTGGCGTCTCGGATTCGAACTGCTATCAAAAAACTGGGAACAACACCACAAGTTGAAGCCGCTGCGGCATTGGTGCGTTCGAGCAAGATGAAGCTGCCACCATTCTTTGGAGACTCGTCTATGCACATGATTACATATTTCAACTGGACCAAGACCAACCTCTTCAGCATTGACTTTTCCAACGCTATCCAAGAGAAGGCGTGGGCAACGAAAGACGTCGTGGAAGGCCGGTGTACATCCAAAACAATCAAGCGGGCTTCGGGCTACCCAATGCCTTCGTGATCATTGATCGGGACTTAGATAGCAACTATTGGCTATCTGGATACATGAGCCAAGGGTTGTGGGCGAAGATGGAAGCGTCATTTGAGGCTTGGTGAGGCGAGTCAAGGGCAGACTTGTGTTTGTGTGGCTTGGAAGGTTAGTTGTCGTTCCATGTTGGAGATGATTAACGTCCGTCACCCACTTCCGGGCCCCCCCACTTCCGGGCCCCCCCAAAATGACTCACCGCCATTTTTATCCCCCAACAACAAACTCGAATATCTTCATCATTTCTTTACCAATCCCTTTGGACTTTAGGCTGTATACTTATTTCTGGTTGATGAAGCAG
>JABGMY010004205.1:0-15124 GCA_014705525.1 Colletotrichum sp. HC292
GTCTGCGTCTGCGTCTGCGTCTGCGTCTGCGTCTGCGTCTGCGTCTGCGTCTGCTGAGTCGCCTTCGCTGCGGCGCCCTCATTGTACCCTCTCAGCGGAATGGGGCCAAGAGACGCAGGTGGCGGCGCTCCCGTCGGAGCGTTGGGCGGCACAGCTCCAGTCGGAGCGTGAGACGACGATGCCTTTGTCGACTGCGTCTCGGCCTTCTGCTTGCCCTTGGGGCCTACCTCATTCCAGATCCCGTTGATTCTCGCCTCCTTCTCTTCGGCGAGCCTTTGGGCCTCTGCTGCGTCCATCTCCTTGATAAACTCGACAGTGCCGTCTGTCTGCATGCGCTCCACCCACAGCGTGTCCGCCTTGGCAGGCACGGTGTCGTAGACGAGCTTCTCCTTGGTGCCTTCGGATCTCTGCAGGTGCGGCGGCACGGGCGGCGGCGGTGGCGGTGCGGTGCTGCTGGATGCCACTGCGGGCTGGGCTGGGTCGGACACCGGCGCGGTGCTGCTGCTGGACGGCTGGGCCGGCACAGGCACCTTCTTCTGCAGGTAGTCGCGGAAGCGCTCGTCAAAGGGCGGGACGTACTTCTTATCCCTCTTGAACACCTTGACGAAACCGCTGGCGAGGAGAGCCTGGTACTCCGATTCTGGGGCTGTAGTTGATATAGTTAGCGATCGATCATTCAAATGAGATAGGAGCCTTACTCATTTTGCGATGCAGGCAAACTGTGCTGTACCAGTCGGTATACGCACACGAAAGCTGCTCATCTTTCTTCATGGACAGTTCCATGTAAGTGCCATTCCGGACTGCGTCAAGCTTGAGCTTGACTCTCATGACGCTCTTCTTCGACCAGTGCCTGACGGCAAGCAGAAAGACGGCCTCGGCGTATGCCTCCATCTCGTCGCCGTCACCTTGCTCAGCCAAGTTCCTCGTCTTCGGCCAGATGCTGTCGAGGGTCGCGTTGTACTCGCCCTTTGCCATGGCCTCGTCGACAATGGCTTCCAAGAACGTCTTGGACGAGCCCCAAGTCGGCTGAACGGGCGTCTGCATCTCCTTTACCTCAGGGTCCTGAGTGTCGCCAACCTCTTCACTCACCGCGCCATCCGCGGGGAGCCCAGAGTCCTGGGTTCCATCAACTGCTTCACTCACCGGAGCTGCCAGAAACACGTTATCTGAACGCATCTTCTGCTTCTTGTTAGCAGTGACGGGGGTCCCCGTCATCTTCCTCTTCTTTCCAACAGTCCGTCGACCGTCCATTTCTGCTCTCGCTGCTCCCTCCGCAGTCGCGGTACGCACCAAAGCTGCAGTCGCAGCCTGAGGCCGTGAAGCCGTCATTCCTTCCACTAAATCGCGCTCCGGCGGCATCTTGGTCTCGGCGGGGGCGGTGGTTGTGAAAAGCAGACAAAAAAATGCAGGAGTTATGAGAAAAGCAGGTGCGGGAAGTCAGAAAAAAATTGAGGAAGGACGGAGGTGGAACGTTGCTACGTGGGAAAGAGAAGGAGCCTTCAACGTTGTTCCCTCTCCTTACACTAACTCATCATACCTTCTCTTCAAACCACCTCCTTACCCACTACCCAACTTCCAAGAAGGCATAGCCGGAGATTTTCAGTAAGAGGATCACTTTCATAAGTTACAATCAAGGGTTAACTGTCACGAGTTACGCACCACATAGGTGGTTGCATTGCAGAGAAAGTGTATTGCTACAAAAGCACATTGACTTCCTTGGTAGTAGGTATGGTCAACCCCATGCCAGATCTGGCAATCATGAGGGCATAGCTCTGAACGAAGCAGATGGGCCGTCGCCGCCGCCGCCCTCTTATAGGTACTTAGTTGTCATCCGGGTCCTCCAACGCATCCGAAGACGGAACCGGGTTAAACTGCTGCAGCTGCTTATAAGCCTTGCGACACTGATAATTCTTCTCTTTCAACTCCACAATCTCTTCTCTCAATTTCTCATTCACCTCCTTCAGCTGATCGATCTCGGTCTGACCGGAGCCTGAGCCAGTCGCCTCCGCACTGACCGTAGACCCCGTCGAGTCTTTGACGGGCCTTTCTCTGTCCGCGAGCTTCTTCTGTGTGGCCACCCAGCGGCGTTCCGCGAATATGCTACGCTCGTGATATCCCCCCAGGTCGGTCCTGTACGGCAAATCATTTCTCATCATGATCTTGCCCACCTCCATGCCATAGCCCTCGCCCGTGTACCTGAACAGCGGTATTCCATGGTAATCCATGTCCGTCAGCGCCTTCAGAATGGCCTGAAGATCAACCGCCGAGACCATGTAGGGACCGTCGTCCCCTGTCTGCTTTGGTGGCGGCGGCATGTACCTGCCCTCTAGCTTCTCCATGAATTGCGAGAACCAGCAACACCTGATGCCACGCTTCTGCATATCCTCGCGAGCGATTTTGTGAAGCCCGGGCAAATCCATACCCTCGTCCTTGTGCTCCTCGATAACTCGAATCATGGTGTTGAAGAACTCATCCCCAGGCGGATTGAGGAGCCTCCACGTCCGGCAGTCGTTGGTGCGCACAATCACTGCGTACTGGATGGCGACGATGAGATAGTCGACATTACCCTGCCACAGCGGGTGATGTGCCAAACTGATCAGATTCCCCATAAAGATCTCGCTCCACAGCGGCGAGGTAATCTTGCGCCCCTTGACGTCCTTGCTGTGCCGAGTCTTCCTGGCATTCTCCTCGTCCGGATCATATCGCAACGCGTGCTTGGCCGAGATGACCTCGGCTGGGCTCTTGCGAAAGAGGCGCATGAATAATTTCCAAAGCTTTATGAGGCTGGGTACGCTTGAAATGTCCATCAAAACAGCACGTTCGGGGTCCGCAAACCACTCCGTCTGCAAGTCTTCCTCATCCTTGTGGGTCCAGTACTCGTTGAATAACGACTCTGGCAGCTCTGTTGGAGAGATAACAGGAGGAATTATCTCGTCGACCTCCTCTTTGGTAATCTTCGACACGTAACTTTCTGTCTCAAAGAACCTCTTGTATGACTTATCTGGCTTCTTCTTCTTGTGAGACTCCTCAACGAGCCTCCATGCCTCGTCAGGGCGCACCAGACAAGTGATTTTATCCTTCTCGTTCTTCTTGTCGCCGTCACCTTTGACATCAGCCTCGCCCTCTTCGGAATCTGGCTCGCCCTCTCCAGCATTTTTCGTCTTCTGCTTCTTGTTAATCGAACCGGGCGTCTCTGCGTTCTTCCTCTTGGTATTTTGACCTCCCGTTGTCGTGGAATCTGCCGTCGCCGCCGAGGTCTTGGTCTTAGCCGCAGTCTTTTTTGTCTTCTCGGAAGACATCTTGGTGGTCGTCGTGGGAGGTGGTAATGGATGGTGGTAGTGAAACTCACAGTAGAGAATACACGAGCAATATGGGGGAAAGATGAAAAAATCAAGTGTGGGAAGCTGGAGAGATGTGTAGTTGTGAGGAAAACAAGAGCGACGTCGTTCTAGTAGAAAAGAAAGCAGGATTTCAAATACGCTCCTTCTTTGCAGTCCTTACTGCACCTTCTCTCCCAGACAGCTCCTTCCTTCCCCACTGGCCAACTTTTCAAGAAGGCCCAACCGCATCCATGGGGCAAGCACCGCCTTCCAGAGGCTGGATTCAGCGTCAAGGCGTCCCTCACACAGTCGGATACTTTGAATGTTTGGGGGAGAAGCTTTTCAAAGCTATCATGAAATCTCTGACACTGGGACATGGTTCCATTTCGACTCAAGTTTTTCTTTCCCTCCTCCCCGTACTGATCAAACGTACAAACGCTGCCACTAGTGACATCTTTCTCGAGCACTTCGGAAGCTATCCGTGCGGATGAATTGTTGAGCAATCTCTATCCATGTTTCAGCACAATTACCATCGGATCAAACCAAACCTAGGCTCAAGTCTAGGCCTTCTAAACAGGCACTTGGTTTTACTCGAGTGCTGAGACATCGGGCATCCGATCAGAATGGAAGCCCTGGTAAAATCAAGCATGGTAAGAATCACTAGCAAGACATGATGTAATCTGCAACCATCAAAGCCACTAAAGCATCATCTTAGCACACTCATCGTAAACCATTTATTGCATACTCGTTGTTTCTACAGCTCCAATAAACCAGCCAATCTTCAACCGCCAAAGGCCTCATCATAACAGTCACTTCCAGCCAGCGCAAGTTCGCATGCGAACCACTGCATTTACATATCAACCCCTCTCCCTAGTTTATCCACGTTATAGCAATGCTCTGCGTGGATGCCGCTTCTCACGCACGGCTCGGCAGCCTGTGTGTCAGGAGACTCGACACCACACGCAGCTGGGTCGTCAATATGGCCAAGCAGCTCTCTTCCTCGGCGTTGCGAGGTCTCGATCTCAACAGAGAAATCTCGTCCTCGAGTTGGTCTCGTTTGTTATAGAGGTCAGCGAGTCTACTTGCTTCGGATCGCTGTGTCCGGTCTTGCTGCGGTACGGGGTGACACAGGCGCCTTCGATGCGAGCTAGGGCGCCGAGCCTGGCCACCAAAGCCGCCAGCGCACTCATTTGTCGTTTGACAGCCGCTGGTTCGATAGTTCATGTGCCGAGGGACGCCATAGGTGTTGAGACCGCCGGCTGGTGCGTAGGAATGCAAAGCGTTGTGGGTCTCAACAGGACTACTTGGACCCAGTTGGAGAGAAGCAAGGTTTCCACAAAGCTGCATTCGCGGGCTGCATACCTGTCCAATGTTGGAGACTGCGTTGGCAGGGGGGTGGTATGGGGCGAGACCAGTCGTGTCGGGGTTGGCGACGTTGTTATCGCTGCGGTGGTGATATCCATGGTGATGTTGGTGGCGATGATAGGGCTTCTGCGGAACTTGGACCCAGTTTCTGCCATCATTGGCGTTCTCATCTTCATCGACAGCATCCGCCAAGTATTCTTCGACGCGCTTGTGTGACATCTTGCGTCTGCTGTCTGCATAGGGATGATGGTGATGACGCTTCCGCCGACGACGTTGTTCTTCCTCGGGCGCTTTCATCCCGCGTGACGGGCCGCTGTGGAGTGCATCTCTTTCTGCTGGCTGTGTTTGATGGATAGAGACATTGGTTTGAGCCTTCTGTGAGCCTCCTGAGCTGGCATTCTTGAGAATACCAGGTAGCCTGGGCGCCGGCCTCGGACTGGAGGGCTCAATGGGTTCGTCGAAACAATTGATCAGGACGTAGCCCTCGCCATCTAGTTCGTCAGATCCAGCCATGGAGATGCCAGACCATTCACCGCTTGAAGTGGACTCCTAGTCCCAGTCCGTGTCTGAGTTGGAATCTGCCACTCTGACGAGCTCGGTACTGAAAAGGCGTGGACGGGCCATTTTGTCAATTGGTGTCGCTCTGGGGAGGAAAATGCTTTTTGTATGTGTACGGGATCGATGTAATGAAGCAGTTGAACGTGATTGGAACAAATACCAGTTAATGGGGGCGATGATGGACTGTCGTTGGAGATGAAGTCTGGACGGGTGTTAGTTGAAAGTCGACCATGTGGGGTTAGCAGCTTCCTTCCGAATAGGGCAGGTAAGGAAGAACCCGATTGGTCGAATGGAGGGAGTCGCTGCTTTGACGCCTGCGTCTGTTGCATGAATAGCAATCACGACTCGACCTGCTCCTGAGATTTCAGCCATTGAAAAATTACACGGAATTAACTTCACGAGATTGATGGCAGTGGAGACCGATATAGAGAACGAGTGCTTGAATCTGAAGACTATGTACAGCAATCCAACAACGTTCTCTCAAACCCATGTTTACCTGCCACGGAAACCTCCACTAAAGAGTGAGGGCATTCTGCCCCAGCCCATGGTGTACCTCAGTCTTGCGCAGTTCCTCCACACTGCTCAAGACCTTTGCCAAATTCTTCGTCTTGGGGTCGGTCGGCAGAGGCATCCTCCCCTCCTTTCCTGCCCGGTAGTCGTAAAACTCCCACAAGGGCCCCGAGCGGTTTGCAGACTTGCACCATGTGTGCCCCTGGCTCTTGCTGAAGTCCTTGGTCCAAGGAAACGGTCCCTCTCGTGGGTCGTTGATCTTGATGGACGAAGTCGCGGCCTCCATGACGAGGTCAACCCAAGGGGTCTGGGAGGCGATCGCTGGCCTGTTGCCCCTTCTATGGACGAGGAGGTGATACAACTCGGCCTTGGAGAGCTGTGACCGTCGAGCACATTGGTCCAAATAATGTAACTTTGTGTTGCACAATGGACAGCCGCTGATCTGGCCCGAGAGATCTGGCCAAATGCAGTCGATCAGACGGTGGCCCCTGTGGCCGCAGTTCCCACACCTGAGCTCAACGGGAGGGTCGATTGACTGTCGGCCGTGGGTGACGAGCTTCTCTGCGTCCTCCGTGTTGAGCTTGACCTTTTCGCGGAAAGGCGGCTTGTCGCAAATCTGTCGAGGGGGTTGGAAGGGCCTCTCAGTGAATCGCGGTGGGTGTTGCGATTGACCTCGGTCCGAGGTGGTACTGGGCTCGCGTTGAAAAGATTGACCTCTGTCATGTTCATCACCTCTTGATAGTGGCCTGTGTGAATGCCGCTGGTCTCGTGTCTGGGCTGGCGGGTCAAAACGGGAAGGGGCAGGACGATCACGTCCTCCCCGTGCGAAATCGCGGGAGACCCCTCTGCTTGGGTGCTGGGGTCTAGATCCTGGTTCAGGCTTGATCTCGCGGTCACGATCCTCTGATCGTTGTGTCTGGCCTCGAGCAGGGGTTTGCTGCGAGGCGTAGCTGTCGTAATAGCTCTTTTGAGAGGGTCGAGGATGATTGCTTGGGCGATACGGACTTGAAGAACGCGGTGACGGTGGCCTGCCGCTTTCGCTCATAGTAGCCACGTCGTGGCCCTGGTCGTCGTGTTGTTGCCTCATAGGCCGTCTATCGCTGGTTGCTTGGTGCCGGCTGCTTCGGCGATGTGGGCTCGAAGAGGGCCGCGACGACAGTCTGTCGTTTCCCGCCACGTTGTGGCGTCTCTCACTGTGTTGTCCGAACCTGTGCAGTCTATCCGCAGAAACGTGAGTATAATCATGCGCCTCTGACATCGTCGATGTCTCCTGCTGAGGGGGCTGTCTCTGGCGTCGCTTCCTCTCCAGGTTGGCCTGGGCGCGAGCGAAGTCATCTTCTGCCTCCTCGAACGAGTCGCGGCGAGATCTCTTTGCGTGAGGGTATCCGCCAGCGTCGGAGTCCCTGCCTTCCCGTTCACGCTTTGGTCTCGTCATAGTATCTGTTGCAGCGTTGTGCTGAATGGGGATAAGAGTGTGAGGAATAAAAAATGTAGAGGTGGGAGTAGAGTGCGAGGAGTAGAAATGTAGTGGTGGAGGGCTGCGAGAAAAAATTGAGGGAGGGAGAGAAAGAGAAAAAAAAGAAAAGGGCAGCAGGAGGAGGAGCTGAAGAGTTTTCACCTCCCACGGTGGGAGGAGGCTCGGGTTCGAGGTGCAAACAAGAACAGCTTCCAGGCGTCTACAGCAAGCAAGCAGGCCTATTCCAAGCAACTATCCATCTTTCGTTCAAACTAGAGAACCCTAGCACCAAAAAAGGCAACGGTGAGTTATGTCGCGGATAGTCACCGTAGGAGCATGGCTTTGTACTCTTTGTGATCATCATCAGCATTTATAACTTGATGGACTGCAAACGACACATATCAACAGGACTAGCATGAATCAGCAACACACAATTAGACATTGACTATGAAAATCCTGCACCCCCTCGGTAGGAGGCACCTCAGACTAACGTAAAATTGTTCGACGTCCCTTCAAACGCCGTGATGGACCCAATCAACGGCTTCGAATCTCCATAGTACTTGATCCGATACGTCCCGGCAGCAGCGCCGTCCCCGGCCGTCTCCCAGCTGATGGTGACCTCGCTGTACCCGAGCAGCCAATTGGTCCGCGACCACGTGTACACCAGGAACCAGTCCTCGTCATTCCTGACCTGCGTCCAGACGCCGTTCTGCAGCTGCTCGACGGCGGCGTACGTCCCCTCGAGGCGCAGATTGTTCCGCGGGTTGGCCGCCTGGAAGGTGGCGTTGACGACGGCGCCGCGGGAGTACGACGCCGACGGCTGCGTGACGACGGAGCCGAACGAGCGGCCGCTTGGGGTGCCGTCCACGACGACGCCGGTGATGAAGGAGAGCGAGTTGCCGCGGTTGTCCGGGGGCGACGGGCCGGCGGGCGGCGTGGACGTGGCCGAGGGGGAGAGGTAGCCAATGTTGGAGACGGTGAGGTTGATGTAGGCCGGGAGGGTGCTCTTGCCGAAGAGGGTCGACGCGCCCTCGTAGCGCTGGATGGCGTACTCTTCAGGGGTTGCAATGTAGTGCGCGTAGGTGTTGGCAGGGCCGCCGAGGACGACGATCGGCTCGTTGTTGACGATCGACGTGGCGGCCTGCTTCACGGCTGCTTTCCAGCGGCGGCCAGACATGGTGGTGGCCTCGCCGGGAGCGACGATGATGACCAGCTGGCCCACGCGGAGCATCTGGATGTCGACAACGTTGGGGCTCCAGGCGTAGGGGGTGCTCATCTCGCCGACGTCGAGGAGGACGGGCTTCGGCTGCTGGCAGGCGGCCTGCGCCGCGCTCGGGGTTCTCAGGAGGCCAGACACGACCGCCCAGAGGGGGTTGGCGTCAGGGCTGCCCGAGTCGGCTTGGGTGAAGTCGAACGCTCCGGGGCCGTCGGACGTGCCGGCGGCGAAGGAGTAGCCGAGGGCGGCTGGGCAGGTCATGCCCTTGGTGCCGTCTGCCGCGGTGAAGTTGAAGTAGGACATGTCCTGGAAGAAGTGGAAGGACTTGACGCTGGTGCCGGTGACGGGCGTCGAAGACGAGCTGAGGGAGGTCTGTCTGGTCAGCCAGGCTCAGTGTGAGGATCGGTCAACTTACGTAGACACTCTTGGCCCCGGCGTATTGCCGCTTGCCAATTTCATAGCAGCTGGAAATTCCCAGGTCCAGCTTCTGGAACGCCGGGCCTCTGCCGTGGCACGACTGGCTCTTGCCATCAGCGCAAGTGCTGTTCTCGAGACTGCACTGCTGGCCAGACCCGTCGTCACACCACGCGCCAAGAACGTTGGGGGTGGTGTCGCCGACGTTGGCCTGGCTAAAACCAGCGACGAAGCCGTCGGCGGTGCTCGAGTCGCCCGCGAGGTCCTTCTCGAGAAGGTACGCGGCGACGCCTTTGTTGTCGCCAGCCACGTGGGTGCTGTTCTGAAGGATTGAGGTGCCATGCACAGGGTACCATGTGAGAACACCAATGTTCTTGCCGTCAGAGGCACGCTGGAAGCGCAGAAGCGTGAGGGTAGTGTCGGTGCTGGCGCTGTACTTGGCCCGCTCCTCCTCGGGGTTGGCAAGGTACGCCCAGAGACTGCGGTTGATTGCGCCATCGGTAACCTCGGTGGTCCCGACGTCGAGATAGCCCTGGATCGTCAGTCAGGTCTTGAAAGGCAGTGAACGACATACCTCGGTCAGCGACTCGTGCGCCTTCTTGATCGACAGCACCGCGCCGTCAACGATGGCCTGGTAGCTCTGCTTGTCGAATCCCAGGCTGGTGACTTGGGGCAGCAGGTAGTTGAACCACGCTCCCGGGCCGGCGTGGCTGTGTGTGCCCGTGACGGCGATGGTATCCTTGGTGTACATGGAATAGCCAGACCCGAGAGCCTTGACGCCCTCCAAGATGCCATTGCGCACGGCGGTGTCACCGCTCTGGGTGTCCAGCACGAGATACACAAACCGATCGTTCGGCTTGCTCACATCGCCGACGATGAAGGCGCGGCTGTAGATTCTCTGCCTGAGACCAGTCCCGACCTGGTCCAGATCGGCATACCCGGCAAACCCAATCTCGACGACGGGCCCCGTGATGTCGGCCTTGCCGGCGCCGATCAGGTACTTGTCACCCGCCGCAGCGCGCGTCTTGGCCTTGAGGTGCGACTTCCAGGTATCATCGCGCCGGATGTTCAGCGCGGGACCCTGTTGCGCACCAAGCTTGGTGAAAGCGACGGTGGCTAGGAGCACAAAAGACACGAGTGCAAAGACGGCGAAGAACGAGCGCCGGGGCAGCTCAAGGCCGGAACGAGAGTGTCGAGGCATGGCGGGCAATGCGGTGTGCCCCCTCGACTTACGATAGGGGACGCCAGGGCAGCCGTCGCCTTTATGGCCGCGCACTCTCGGCCATCAACGCATCGTAGCCCCTCGATAGCTACAGCTAGCTGTTCCTGGCCCTGGATGCTGGTGACGCGGGAAGGGGAAGGTATGCCGACACATCTCTCGTCGTGATTTGCCCGTGCCCTGATGGGCGCAACGTTGAGCAGCCCCAACGGCAAGCGAGGTCAATAAAAGCAGGTAGGGGCGGTCATGTCAACACGACAAGAGATGGACGCTCCCTTGCGCAGATGCAATCTTGCGTCACGTGGTGGCCGGCGATGTCGCCGTCTGATTGGAGATGTGCGTAAAGGTGGTGTCCATTGGGAGTGCGGGGAGTTGTAATTGGGGTCCCCCGTTGCCATCATTGGGCAGGTCGTCTTGAAGATGGGCAATGTCCCGCTCGGCAGGATGGGCTCCGATTTGGCCGTCAAGGGAGCAGGGCACGGTGAACTGGTGCGTCCGGGTGTTCGCAGGGTTGTCGTCTTGCTGGAAGAAGACTTCAGCTCGTGGCTAATCGCCCGTCGAGAGATTCCAGGGAGATGCTGCAGGTGCCCGGTTTGCAGAGTTGGCATCCCGGTCGCAGGCCTTCAGTCAGCGTCAACTGTGTAGATAACAGCGATATGCCCGCGCGGCATGCGAAGCCCGTTCGAGCAGGACATTGCTGCGACGTTGATAACCCAGCCCTGGCCGGTGTGTTCCCCTTTTGGCCCGTCATGTGCCGTACGCAGGGAGTTGGCTCGGCCCCGATAGCGACGGCTGTGTGTTGTTTATCTGGGTGGGGCATGCAGCTTTGAAAGGTGGAGATGTGGACTCCTCGCCTGTGAGGACTGCCGTGCCGAATCCGCTCGACTCCGCTGGTGAATCAACTCTCCAGCCCGTCAGGGACCGGTCATGGGCTGACGAGTGAGTGTTGTCGCTCAAACAAAATAAACAGAAACAACACTCATCAGGAGCTTCTCCTATTATTTTGCAGGGTCAGCAACACGGTCAGTAATCGGCGCAGACACACACGTACCTCTGTAAGCTCTCCCACCACCAGCCAAAACTCTCCCAGTCAGAGGGTGTCATTGCACCCTCGGCACCTCCTCAAACAGGACAGCCCCTCACCATCATCATAATCTCAATACAACTCAGGCGCAGACCCGCAACGACACATGTCGATATTGATTCTACATAGCGGCGGCCCACGGCCACTGATTATAGAGAAATAAAAACATCGCAACTTTTGAAGCCAACACGTATATATCCCCTGACCGTGTCCCTCGCCCAATTCCATATTGTGACAGTCCTCGAGGGGATCAATGCCAGCCCGAAGCGACGTCCGTTTGTCTCTGCTCATGCAAAATCCGCTGGTCCCAGCCTTTTCCAGCCGTCGTCACGTTGCTTCCGTACGAAACGCCAGGTCAAAAGACACATATATCCTCCCGGGTTGACGCCCAAAACCCATGTCCAGTCCGTAAAAAGTACAATAAAAGAAAAATAAATGCATCTAGTATGTAGTAAGGGGGCATACCGCCTCTAGACATGAGAATAAGATTGTCAGCACCCGTCCTCTTCGCACTCGCTCATACTGCCGTAGCCCGTGTCCGTCTCCATCCCGACGACGCTCTTGGTGATGCTGAGGCAGCGGTCGACCATCTTGTGGCGGACGTCCTGCTCCAGACCGCACTTTTCACCGGGCGCGCTGCCAATCCAGATGCGCAGGCTACCGGCGAGGCGCTCGAGGGATGTGCTGAAGGACTCGGTCGACGAACGATGGGCAAAGAGCTCCTCCATGAGCTTGAACAGCGCGGTGCAGCCGAGGAGGGACATGTTGGCGGTGGCGCTGGGGCGGGCAATCTTCTCGACGAGGCGGAGCCCTTCCTGGGGGTAGGCAGCGGTCGACTTGGCGCGCTGCAGGTGAGCGATGGCCATGGCGCACTTGAGGGCCATCTGGATGTCGGGGGACTGGACCGTGGAAGAGGAGTCGATGATGGCGGCGATCTGATTTAGCGACTTTTGCTCAGAGGTGGGCTGGATGTTCTGGAGGGCGGCGGCAATGTTGGCTCCGCGCTTCTCGTCGACGAGAACGGCGCGGGCGACGAGAGCGCGAGCCTGGACGCCGGAGCCGATGGGCGCAGTCTTGAGGGCGTTCTCCAGGCAGGTCGACACGACCCTGGGGGCGTCGCCGTCGTCCTTGGTGGCTTCGAGGCTGGTGACCAGGGCGCGCTGAATGGTCTCGCTGGACCACCAGGCAGCGACGGCATCCAGCGGGGATCGCACAGCCTGGTCGTCGACGACGGCATCCATTCCGTCGTTGTGCTCGGTGACGCCCTCAGTTGTTGCCAGGTTCCACGCCAGGTTGTAGGCTCGTTGGATGACGTTGTTGTTGAGAACCACGTCACATTCTTGCTCGATGAGGGCGGCCAGGTGTTCGGGGAGGTCGTCCTCGACCTGCTCGGAGTTGCGGCGAAGCTGGGCAAGGACACGGTTCATGTTTCTGGCGTCGTTCCAGAGTGAGCGAGCGAGCTTCTTGGCAACGGTGTTGTGCAGGCCCTTGGATCCAAGGTCCCAGAGGAGAACGCGGACGTGAAGGGCCTTGAGCATCAGGCGGGACGGGGTGTCGGGGAGTGTCCCGGATGCCAAGAGAGTGAGAGTCAGGCGGCTCTTGTTGATCTCCACGTCACCTCCAGCCAATTGCGCGTCGAGGGCGATGGACCACGCCTTGACGCGAGCAGCCTCCTGATCCTCGGTGAGGCCGGTGAGCATTTGATAGCCGTGGACGCCGATGGCATTGCGAAGGCTGAGCTTCATTGTCTTGAGAATCAGAGCAGCAGCCTCGAGGATGAAGTTGTGTTTCGGGACCCAGACGGTCTGGATGGCCGTCAACCAGGCCTGACGACGCACGTGAATAGGGGACGCCACAGACCCAGCCGCCTGAAGAGACTCCCTGAGCTGATGCGCCTTCTTTGGCTTCTTGTCGGACGGCACGAATAACGAGGGCACAAAGACCCACAAGAAGGTGCCAAGGAAGAGCAAAAATTTGAGATGCGAGATGATCTGGGCAGGGGAGATGTAGTACCCGCCAATGTGCATGTGTGAGTGCGATCCCAGGTAGGTGAGAAGCTGGACGGGGAGAGCATACAGGCCGCGGCCCTCGGGGCTCTCGTTGCTCTGCTCGTTTTCTCGCACAGCCTCGATGATCATCAGGCCAGCAAGGGAACCGACCATGAGCTTGCCAAAGTACTGGCTGGAGTTGCCCCAGCGGCCTTGCTGCTGCATCTGCTGCTGCTGTTGCTGGATCTGTTGCTGCCGCATGAGGGCGGGGTTTCCGCGGTACGCTTGTTGCGGCACGGGGTACGGCTGGCCAGAGGCCATTTGCGCGGAGATGATGCGCTTCATGTCTTCGGGCACGGGAATCATGCCCTGGGCGGACTCGCCGCGCGGGGTGCCGATGGGCGTGTTGATGTACTGGTCCTGCGGGTACTGCATCGGGGTCGGCGGTTGCTGGAGAGGGCTCATGGCGCCATTCATCGCGCCGGCCATGAAGAGCTTCTCGAACGCAGCGATCCTGTTCTGCATGGCGCTGTTCTCGTCGAGCAATCGGTTATTTCGCTTTTCGAGGTGGCGGATATACTCCGTCGCCTTGCTCAGGACCTGTGGATGTTAGTGCCGTCTTGCTCAATTCCGAACAACACATACCGTGGCCTTGTTCAGCTTGTGGGCAGGCGTCAAGCCGTGCAGCTCCTCGCGATCCTCGGTGGTATCCTCTCCCCTGGCGCTCTTTGACATGATCCTCAAACTGGGCACGCTGTCTCGGAGGGCGGCGATCTTGTCGTTCAGATTGGTCCGATACCTCTTCTCAATCATGTTGTGTGCCGTCTTCTTGACGGGCTGGTTCTCGTCGTCGTCGTCGTCATCGTCGTCAACGTCGGCAGACGACTTGCGCTTCCTGCTGGCCTTGCTCGATAGATCGTGGGCATCCGGAGAGGACAGTCCTGCTGCCTTGTGGTCGCTCGTGGCAGATCCGGGGCTCGGCTCGCTCTTGGGTGACTGGTACTGGAGATGGGCGGGCATGGCGATATTCCGCAGCTTCTCCTGTTGAGCGGGCGTGAGGAGGTTCAGGGTGGTGTCGGGGAGGGTGTGAGGGTGGCCTCCTCGCTGGCGATGGTTGGAGGGGGCGGGAGTGGCATAGAAGCCGGCCGGGGCGACGATGGATTGATCGATTCCGGCGGAAACGTTGGGCGGCAGGGCGTGTTGTTGTTGTTGATGCTGCTGGTTCGGAGAGAGCTCCCACGGGGCGGTGGTCTGGAAGAGAGAAGTGGCGCCTGCGGCGGTGGTGGCAGCGATGCTGTAGGAGTCGTACGGGGGTGTGTCCTGAAAGCCCCAATTGGCGTCATAGAAGGACTGGTTGTCGGCGGCGATGTTTGGTTGACCGTTGGGATCAGATTTCACGGTCTGGGGGTCTTGATCGTCAAGGAAAGACGGCGCCACGCCGAGGTTAGACTCGTCGAGCCCAAATAAGGCATTCTGATCCTGGTCGGCCATGTTGCAGAGCGGTGTATATGCAACTATGGCCTGATGCTCAATTCATCGAAGTCGGTACCGTGGACGGCCCTTCGCAGGACTGGAGAACGGGGGGGCCAGGACCCGGCGAGGCAGTCGATAGGACTCGACGTGAGTGGCCGGTCGGTCGCGATGGATCGGTGTCGATGCCGCAGGGGGGAGATTACGGACAGGACGGACAGCGGTTGATTGACGGCAAACGGCGGCGTGGTCGCAGCGGGAATCTTTCTGGTCGTACGACTGTCGGCAGAAGGCGATGGGAAGGGATGGGGATTGCGAGGTGGTGTCAGGCGGCAAGGAGACGCGGGACCCAGATGGGCAGAAATCGGCGGGTGGAAGTCGTATGACGCTGGGCAGGTTTGGCGGTGCTCAGAGCTTGGGTTGCTTGGGGGTCCTCTCTCTCTGGCACGTTGGGGGGAGGGGGGGCACTCTGTACTGTGAGGTAGACTTCGGCACTGCACGGGGGTAAGCAGCGACGAGGGGAT
>JABGMY010004210.1:5820-16196 GCA_014705525.1 Colletotrichum sp. HC292
GGCTGCGAGGTGCGGATCGTGAGAGGTGTGCCACTGCCAGGCCCATTCGCTCCAATCGCGGGCTCGCCTCGATCGACCGGTATCTCCACCCACGGCATGGATACACGTCTTGCTGGAAATGCATCTGGCGAGGCGCACTCTGCCCGAGGCGGCGTAGTGCGGAGTCTTGCACTAAGCTGATGTCGGGTAAGGTGAAAGTTGGGTGTGGACAACGGGACCTGAGTTCCTCTGGGAATGGACGGGCGGGCGGACAGGGCCAGGCCGCGGCACGGTTTGTGTAGGACGGAAGGTGGCATAGGCGGTGTGTGGTGTCAAGACAAAATGAACGTGGAGCGGTGCTACCCCAAGAAGGTAGGTAGGCTCCTTGGGCAAAGGTACACTGCCACCAAAGATATGAGTAATGGTACGAGGGTGCTAAGTACCTTTTCTATTTTTCTACCTTGTTTCCATTGGAAGGAGGCACCGCACCGCACCGCATTGGACCAGCTCGTGGTTGCCGGTTGGTGCTTGCAAACTAGCAACTGAGGTGGACTTGACGTGTGTGACCTGACGACGCCCTGGAACACGAATGCCTGAGGTACCCATGCCCCTGCCTGCTGTCTGCCATGTCTGCCTGAGATCACCGGGGTTCTGCACCACTTGAACCGCGACTGCGACTGCGACCACGACTGCCACATCCTCCGCCCTCAAGCTTGCAAGGAAGTCTCTGCCTGATGTTCCAGGTTTGTTGCTTTTCTCTTCCCCTCCTCCGCCTCCGCCTCCTTCTCCTTCCTGACTGCTCGTCCGCCGCCGCCGCCGCCACCGCCGACTGCCCTGCAATCCGTCACCTACCACCTTAGTACTATGGAGTGGAGCCCAGCGGCTAGGTTAGCACACTGCAGTATCCGTACCTAACTCACAGCTCCAGGCTCAGTGGAAGTCAAGGATTCACACTCAGGGTCACCGCACGGCCTGTGCTCCGTCTCGGTCATCCTCGACTGACGGCGCGCTGAAATCAACCCAAATTGAGGTAGGCCTCCAATACGCATCAACATGGAAGGTGTCGCAGATGGCGGACGCAGATCCCTCCTGTGAAGCGCTGTGAAATATCCCTCCTCCGGCCTGTAGCCCTCCTTCCTCCACCAGCAATTCATGTGGCTTGCCATCGAATGTCGATTACGGCTAGCGCTGGTCTACTTTCTACCATGATACGTTGTCAACGATCCATATTCTCTCGTACGGATACTGCGTACACACAATAATAAGCCCTCCACTTCCAGGCAGCCCAGAGCTTGAATCTTGGGTGGGGGCCGTCAAACCGTCACGGTTATTTCTTTCTTTTGCTTGGATGGGATGGGCAATGTCCGTTCAGCGCGGTAAGGCGCCGTCCGCGACACTAGACACGCAGTAGGTACCTGAGCTTGCGGGACTATCTTGGGCGCGCTAAACAATATGCAGTAAGCTTGGCCATGTCCATGTCCACCACTGGGACAGACCTCGACAGGGTCGGCGCTGAGCCTTCAACCTTGTGTCTTGGGGGCCTTGAGCCTGGTCCGATGTGTTTCTCGCCTGGTCTAATGTGTTTCTCGCCTGGTCTTTGCTTGGTCAGGACTCAAGGGACACTGGCCCATGCCTCGTCGCCTTTCGTTCGCCTTTCGCTCGCCTTTCGCCCTTGCCGTCGTGCCGCCCTGCCTGGCCTTGGCCTTGCGGTTGTTGTTGCGGGTGCTACTGGCAAAATTGCATATTCCCGGGGCCAGGATGTTGAATCTTGATCATGGGGCGACTTGCCAATATCGAAGCATGATTGACAAGGTACACAGTACTTCACAAGGCCGTCCACATCGTACGCAAGTCTATGTACCGACAACACACCAACCAGTGGAGTTTTCCCATTCCCTTACAAGTTATAGCCCCCGACGTCTGTAATCCTCGTCCTCCTTCTGCTCTTTGGTATGGGTCCTCGACGTTCTGTCAGATTTTTATGGCTCAAACGTGGGAATGGATGGACACTATAGCGTTGGAGCCCGGCATGGCAGAGTCACTGTTTTGCCAAAACTCGAGGTAACAGCTGACTCCTGCTCAGAACGGATGGAAGTGGGGGCGAAAGGGAAAGAGAGAAAGTGCCGCCGGTGCACGTACCTAAGGCCTTGCTAGTACTTGTCCCGCCCAATGCCAGCCACCTGATTTCATGTACCGGCACGTCGCGGGCTACTTTCCAACCACTCTCTCTGACCCTGCACCTGCACACTTTGAGGTGTCGGGTCGCCCAACCACCTCGTCGTCACCCACACTTTGACTTGTCTCCCCTGCCTAGGTACCAGACCTGGCAAACTGTGACTGTGACTGACTCTCTCGCCTTCATGTCACTCGGCCCATCTAGCCCAGCTGCGGCTTTTCTCGTGAACATCAGTCACAGCCGTCCATGACCCATCTCGGAGGTTTCGCAATCCCACATTCCAATATGCTGCAATTTGCCCGTCCCATTTCATCCCATTTCGAGGAACACGACGCCCCCAACACCCTGATTCCCTGGCCCAGGCATGCCGACATGCAGTTGCTGTGACCTCCGCCTGACGCGGTCACCGTCCAACTCCTCGCCTCGCCCTCTCTGCCCCCCCCTTGGGTCATGGATCGATGAAAGGATGCAACACATGGTGGGGGAAACAAGAAAGGGGAAAATAAAGAGGCTTCTCGCTCCGATGCATCAGCAACAGCCGATACCTGCGATACATGATACCTCGAATAACCCGCGTGGACACCACCCAAGGTGTCCAACAAGGGCGATGCCCACCTAATGTCACGACTCAAGACATGCTTGCAGGTTCGGCCCTTTGACACGATTTCGGCCAGCCATGGCCCTCATGGGACGGCGACTGAGGAGATCGCCAAGGCAGCTGCTGATGCTAATGCTCTCAAACCATCATCATCTTGCAAACTTACCTGCATTCCGGTCCGGAACATGCGCATCCACCGCCTCCGATTGATCCATTCACTGAATCTACCCAAATCCAGCTTGCACAACCCGTCGTTCAAACGGGTGCAACCTATGGCAAAACGCAGCAAAGCCAACATAACTGCAACTTGTATGCCGACTCACCGACCAAGACCAAGCCAACTTATTACAGCAAAATCATCGGCCCAGTGGCATCTCAAGCTTGTGTTCTCATCACCAAGTGCCCGTAGCTTGCGGCAACTCACCAATCGGCCTTGGCTGTGGTCCGTCCTCGAGATTTCGCCAACCACTCACACGCTTATACCACCATTGACGCCCGCCCTCACAATACATTGACCGTGGTACGCTGGAGGCCAGGGGAAAGAAACGGCATTCTATCCACACGACCCACACCATGCCATCCTCACACACTTCCACACGACCCTACTGCGCGTGTGCACACAATCGTAACCTTCTCGTCTCTGTCTCCGCAAATCGACCTCACTCTGGGTCAGGGGTGTGTGGGCAAAGCTCCAAGCCAACAGCCGTCTCCTGAATGAGATCTGTGATCCGCCCTCGTCCGTTCCACCTCCCATGCGCCTGGAGAGCGGCTTGTCATTCGATGGCCTCACGCCCCCTTGGCACACGCCCATTTTGGCTTCGCTCTCGCGCTAGGATGACTGCAAACAATCAACGTTCCGTTTCGTACCTTGGGCCGCCGCTCAGCAACATCAACCACTTCGTATGACCAACAAAAGTGACCGGACGCCCAAGGCATGGTACACCTAGACAGCTGCGCTGCCGGTAGCGAAAGACGATGCGCGGCACGCTAAACTTCTACCCGTTTGGACACCATCTATCGTGGCCGACAGATGGGCCGCGACTGTGCCTGCCATGATCCATTTATTGGATGTACCAAGAACTCGTCTTTCTCGGCTTGGCTTGGAGCATTTCTGACCTCCCCTCAAAGCAGCATCTTGACGAGCCTGGTGGTCGCCGGCTTGCGTCAACGTACCGATTATAGGGAGCACGCATGGTGCCATTGTCTCCAAATGTTGGCTAACAAGCCGTGGGTTAGGTTGTCGACGACAAGACTGATAATGCTTGCAGTTGGTACGGTACGTACTATCGAGCCAGGGGACTTCCCTAAGCGGGACCGTCTCCGAGCTTCTCTCAAAGTTCTAACTTCTTTCACCTCTGCGGCCCTGAGACCACGGCCCCGATGGAGATCGTGGGTTGTCCAGAGTCTGTGCTTTTTCACATCTTGTTTTCCGCCTTTTGGACGGTGGCACCTGATGCCTCTATGGGTTCCCCGAGATGAGCGGTAGGAGAGCCGGTGGACAAGGGCGAGCGAAGGCAACCGGCTTAACCGCTGTCTGGTACAGTTTGCGGGCTTTTCTAATGTTAGATTGCGCGGTGTCAGTAAGGCTTTCAGGTGGATATGGAAGGGGTGGAAATGGACGTTGTCTCGTCTCTCCAACCATGCAGGTTGCTAGTGCTGGATTCGGGATGTGCATCCATCCACGAACAAATTGCCAACTCCTCTTCTCATCAGTCAGACAGGCAGACGGTCGGTCAGTAACAGGATGGGTGGCCATCAACAGGCAAGGCCGTCGGGTGGGTGGCACTTTGGAGGAAACCACCAAAACATGCAAGGCGAGATGCACATCCCATCTGCTAGTGTTTAGGGGGGAGGAGGAGGCTCGAGGGGGACGGCGACAGGCATGGAGGGATGACGGCCATGGATCCATGGTCCCAAGAGCGGGTGTCTTTGCTGGGGTTTCTCAGATCCCCAGCGGCTTCATACCGCTACGCCCCTTCTGATGTAACCCGTCAGTTCAAGCTAAGCTTACAGGGGGTTGTTGACGATGGAAGATTGGACACGGCTGGCTGATTGCAGACGGGGCCTCGCCGACTCAATGCGGTAACGACACCCTCTGGGTTAGCAAAGCACAGAGGCGGTTTCCCTTGGACCCCTTCTAACCAGTTGCCCCTGGCGGCCTGTATGCGGCGCTCTGCTGCGTTGTTGCACGAGACGCAAGCAGGGGTGGCCATCTCCAGACTCCAAAGCTGGCGGCGTGAGCGCCTGGGCCAAGTGGTTCTTTGGGCCAAAGACGTTCCATCCATGTTCTTTTTTCTTTCCTTACCTCCTTGACCGCCCGCTGCCCCTGTGCTGCCCACCCGCCAGCCAGGATGGTTAGGTACGGGCGGGAAAGGTACGTACCGGGCAGCAACCCAGCAGCTTTTTTATTTTATTTTATTTTTCTCCTTCGTCGTACCGGGCCTGTCCCCCTCCCATCTCGACTTGAGCCTTGTGTGCCGCCATGGCACGACGTCCTTGGGCCGGCGAGGTACCTCGAAACGGTACATGCGGCACGCGACGCTACTCGCTACCCGTCCTTGGGACACACACACGCAGTACACACGCAGACGCACACACACACACACACACACTCTCCTAGGACATGGCGTGGAATCTCTCCTAGGACATGGCGTGGAATTGACCGCCCGGCGCGACTGGACAGTCAGTCCGTACCGTACCTCGCCCTCCCTGGTCCATCATCCATCTCCTCCACCACTCTGTACCAGAACCACTAAGGCAGAGCAATCAAGCGTCCACACCCACTGCGGCACCACACGCTCTCACTCACCAAGAAACCCCACACACACACACCAGCGCTATCGACAAGTCCGTCCCATGCTTCCCATGCTTTCCCATCCTGCCTCCACCTGGGTGTCCTGCCCTGTCCTGCCCTGCCCTGCCCTGTCCACCCCGGCCGTACCTTCTGAGGTGCAGAGACAGCCCAAAGGGAAGCAGCCGCCTCGTCTCCTTGGACTCCGAAATCCACTTATCCTCCGTTGTGAGATCCCTGCCCAATCCATATGACGCAGCCCGCTTTCTCGCTGGCCGCCCCTTCGACACCCAGACACCCGCCCAAAAAGGGACGGAAACGATACCTACCGCCCCTGTCCAGCCACGCCGCTTGGGACACCTGCACTGCACGGCGGCGCGGCGGATACCTCCCATCAGCATCCCATGCACGCAACCCGCAACTCGCTGCCTCTTCGTACACACATGCCAAACCGTTCAAGGTCTTAACACTAGGTGTTGTCTTTCTTGGCCCACTCCATAACTCCATATCCATGGTGCCTGCTGCGTATCCGTAGTGGTAGTCTAGTGTGGTCGCTGCTCCGCTGGAGCTAAGGTTTGATTTTATCCTTCTTCAAGACCAATCTAGTATCACCCATGTATTCTCGCTACTCCCTTGGAACTCTTGCAGAGCAAGGCCTCTTTCTCCGTACTTACTTACATAGGCTAGCCCTGCGTCCGTCCTTTCGATGCCATCTATATCACCAACCACCGCCGCATCTCTTTCACCCGACTACTTCACACACCAGATTCTTCAGCTACAACCGTCTTCTACTATTCACACCACACCATACTGAACAACAACGCGTGTCACCGACATCACATACCGCCATCATGATGCCCACACTCATGGGAGGTGCTCTACCCGGCGTCGTCCCCATGTCCTATCACCAAGACACCTTCCTCGATGACTTGTCGAGACAGATGGCTCTTTCACAGGCATCAAGGAGGCTATCACGGGGTTCCAACGGACAACGAACTGGATCAGCCATGCGTGTGGTCAAGCCCACAAGCGCCAACAACAGCCCGAGGTCATCATCATCATCGATGCAGGCGAGGAGGAGGACCATGATGAACGACGGAAACCTGGCAAGGCGTAGGCAGCAGGTTATGGACCACGTCCCAATGCCCGAGTACAGCTCTCAACCTCGACCCAGCCGTCCTCTCAGCTGGCACCCATCCACCTTCCAGCAACAACAGCACAAGCTGCCGGTCCAGCAGTCTGTGGCCCACTATCCATTCCCTGCCACCACATCGGCATACCACGAGACCGACAGCTACGCTGCGTACCAACAGTTCCCGTCCACACCTGCTGCCTACTCTTGCAGCACTTCTCCTGCCGCCGCCTTCTCACCTCTTTCTCTCCCCTTTGGCGCCTACGACGGATCTTCCTACCTCCCCGTCGAGGGCTGGAACGTTCCCCAGCAGGCCCCTCCAGCCTATGTCTCTTCGACTGAGGCTCCTGCTTATGCCGAGCCGTTCCCGGCGCTGCCCACCACCCTCCCTGATTTGACACCTTCCACCACCTCGACTTCTTGGAACTCGTACCCTATGGACGGCTTCACCAACACGTCGCCGCCGACTCCTGAAACCCTTCCTCAGGCTCAGCAGCCCCAGCCCATTGTTCCCAACGAGGACACCATCCCCTACCAGCCTCTGGACGAGCCTGAGGAGGAGGGTGAGATTCTTGTCGGTATGGGCCTCTACGACGCGCCCGATAAGTACGATCACGACCCTCAGCTCGATGCTTCTCGCTCCGCCATGTCCTCCCTTTGGGGTGCTCCGTACCGTCCTCGCGAAGGTACCGGCAAGGGCCTGAAGCTCGAGGAATCGTGGCAGCCTCCTGAGGAGAGCGACGACGAGGATGACGCCAGCCAGGAAGACGCCGACGGCGAGGACCAGGATTAATAATACGACACAACGAAAAGAACCAAAGGAGTTTCACGGTACACTATCAGCGCAAGCGATTATGATTTAATGACGACACTTTGTATACTATGTATGATCACCACCAACAAGAGATGTATCACCACAAAGAGGGGATTTGGGGCCTAGGACTGAATGTCATTTTCAAGGCGGACTGTGGAAGGCGGAGGCTGGGGAATGACAGAAAAAAAGGAAGGCAGATACCCCAGGGATACACAATGAAAGGGACGCAGGGGCCAGACAAGTGGTCCCCGTGTCGTCAAACGATACGCAGTGAGCTGCACAGATAGAAGGCATGAGCCAAAATACAAGAAAAACACCGCGCTATGCGCCAAAAATTAAATACATCAAGCTCTCTACTTTTTGTGTCTATTGTGACTCGACGCGGGCAAGACGCTGGAGATTTCGACTACTGTACACAGCCAGCACCAACAGCACGGAGGAGGCGCCGAATCGAAGTTGAATCGTCAACGCGGACGCTAAAAATAAGCGAGAAAGAGCCTCCCGAACAGCATCCCTGTCGAGCATGGCATGAGCTGCAGTATGGGTCCATGCTCCCCTGTCACATTCCAGCGGTCGGCCAATCCTGTACACTGTGGGACCCCACCCCCGCCGTTCTGGCCAGCCCTGCCAGGTCGCGAAACACCCCGCCGTGTCCCTGAGAAAATTCTGGTGCGGTGACCTCACCGGCCCCCAGCCTCCTTCCCCTCAGCGTCTCCTCCCACTGTGTCTCACTGTGTGCCATACCTCACAGGAGCTGACACTGCTGAAGCCCAACCCAACAGTGCCAGGTGAGTGAGTGAGGAAACACTTCACAGTGTTGGAGAGGGAAGCAGGGGCAAGGAGGGGGAAGAGGCCGTTATCGGCTCGACTTGGCAACTCTACCCCACCATTGATGCTGTGGAAATTTTCCTCGCGGGCGAGTCACGAATCACGACAGCAAGATACCGGGTAGCGATCCGATTTTTTTCTCTCGCAATTGCTGCCAAACTACCTGGTCCTGTTTGGCTACGACACCTTTCCCCTCTTTCGTGGAAGCTGAAGCCTCGACTCACACATCACTGAATTGCATCGCACACGATACAGTCAGAAACACCACAACTCGAATTCTCAAGATGGCATCCCAGTACGACTCACCCGCCGTGTACCACCCGTCTGTTGTGTGAGAGGACGAACCCCGCGCTAATTGCTATACCGTGGGCGTAGGAGCGTTTTGATGCTCGGCGCGGGCTTCGTGACCCGTCCGACCCTGGACATCCTCAGCGAGGCTGGCATTCCCGTCACTGTTGGTGAGCAATAGTCCTCCGTCTTCGTGCACGTCTGACATCAGACATTGCGCGCCATCATTTGTTGTGTGTCTGGTATAGCGAAACTAACCCGTCCCGAACCAGTGCAGCTTGCAGAACTCTCGAGTCAGCCCAGAAGCTGTCCGCCGGTGTCAAGCACGCCACCCCCATCTCCCTCGATGTCACCAACGATGCCGCTCTCGACGCCGAGGTCGCCAAGCACGACCTGGTTATCAGCTTGATCCCCATCAGACCACTTGTACGCTGTCAAGACCATCGAGGAGGTTCACGCTGAGGGAGGCAAGATCGTTTCCTTCCTTTCCTACTGTGGTGGCCTCCCTGCCCCTGAGGCCTCTGACAACCCGCTCGGCTACAAGTTCTCGTGGTCTTCTCGCGGTGTCCTGCTTGCCCTGCGTAACGCGGCCAAGTACTACAAGGACGGCCAGGTCGTCGACGTCGCCTCCAAGGACCTCATGGCCACCGCCAAGCCCTACTACATCCATCCCGGCTACGCCTTCGTCGCGTACCCCAACCATGACTCGACTCCCTACAAGGAGCGCTACAACATCCCCGAGGCGGAGACCATCATCCGTGGCACCCTCCGTTACCAGGGCTTCCCTCAGTTCATCAAGGTCCTCGTCGACATTGGCTTCCTCGACGACACCGCCCAGCAGGCTCTCTCCAGCCCCGTCCCCTGGAAGGAGGCCACCAAGGCCGTCGTCGGCGCCTCTTCGTCGAGCCAGAGCGACCTCGAGGCCGCCATCCTCTCCAAGGCGACCTTCGAGTCCCCTGAGGACAAGCAGAGAATCCTCAGCGGTCTCCGCTGGATCGGCGTCTTCTCTGACGAGCAGACCATCCCCCGCGGTAACCCCCTCGACACGCTCTGCGCGACGCTCGAGAAGAGGATGCAGTTCGAGGAGGGCGAGCGCGACATGGTCATGCTCCAGTACAAGTTCGAGATCGAGCACAAGAGCGGCGCCCGCGAGACCAGGACGTCGACACTCGTCGAGTACGGCGACCCCAAGGGCTACTCCGCCATGGCCAAGCTGGTCGGTGTCCCCTGCGGTGTTGCCGTCAAGCAGGTGCTCAACGGCACCATCTCGGAGAAGGGTGTCCTGGCGCCGATGAACTCCAAGATCAATGACCCCTTGATCAAGGAGCTCAAGGAGAAGTACGGGATTTTCCTGATCGAGAAGACCCTGTCTTAGAGGGTGTTTGTGTGGCGTGAGGTGACATGGCCTGTGGCAGACCTGGGCCACACCGGATCGGGTACCTACCGGGTGTCGTCGATTCTGACGATCACCTTGATGAGAATTAAAATAAAAGTTTAGACCTCCATGGATATAGAAGGACGCATTTGTCCACGATGTGTATGCACTCGTCCCGTACCCGCATGTGAGCCCCAACATTGCGCTACCCCTGCATCAGTCGGTCATCTCTGGACCGACATTGGGGCGGTGGTGAAGGAATGAGGAAGATTCATCTCAGCTGTGCAGTGCCAGAGCGGGCGTTCGAAAATGGGCCAGAGACAATGGTGCAACGCCACGGTACGAACGGAATCAAGGTTGGTGAGGAAGAGAGAGAGAGAGAGAGAGAGAGAGAG
>JABGMY010004223.1:0-33077 GCA_014705525.1 Colletotrichum sp. HC292
TAACAGGTTGCAGTTAGTTGTTATCAAATAACGGCATTATTTTCAGGTGTACGAAATGTGGGGGTGTACGAAAAGTAGGTGTGGGACGTTAATCGGCCTGGAAGCGGATCCAATGCAACTCCTCCAAGATGGCTGTACCCGCTATCAGAGCTCTTGGCGTCCAGATATGTCCCAAGAACCGCGAAAGATCGCCACCGCCTTGAATGGCGTGCTACGCGGTCAGATAGCGGTTCAATGCTACTAAGTTTTGTAAAGTAATTTTCCAGGCATGCGCAAAACCTCTGAGACTACTTTACTTCTAGACAGGATTTAAAGAAGTGAACAATGGCTTTTCAATCTCCTCTGGGTTCAAATACCAGGACACGTCTTTTTTGTCGACCTCAATGTCAGTAAACCCGTTACCCATGAATTCAAATCGGTTTCGACCTCGATATTTGATGTTGTAGTCTTCCCATCTGGGCTGGTTCGTCATCAAGCGCCAATGAACCAAAGAGCCAGGGTAGTGAGCGATGACCTTCCCGTCTGGCTTCCCTTGGTTGTACCAAGAGCGACAGCCACCAGCCCAAACACTGTAGAAAATTGGTTTGTCAGTGGCTCTGGGTAAAATGCGTTGCGTGGACATCCGTGGATCGTAGGGCTTACTGTTACGGTCAGCTATCCGACAGTAGGGTCTGCTAACAGAAGCTGGGGATTGACACGTAGTAACAGTACACTGGGATCGTGGTCGTAGGTCGTGGTCTGTCGTAGATCAGGTCTTCAGAGGCTAAGGTGATCAGTCTTAGACTCAACAAGTAATTCGCAGTGAAGGTAAGCTGAAAGTATCCTGAGGATGAATACAAAGTTGATTGCTGAAGAGCTATGGAAGTCTGACCATGTGCCAGGCTCAGGTCATACTATATACAAGTCTAATCCTGAACATGTTCCTTGGTACCTGGGATCGTTTTGGATCATTCTGATCTAGAATGATCGTTTGGCCCCCAAGTCGTGTTGGATCATTTTGATCCAAAATGATCGTTATCTTATCTCCACGTGACTTGTACCATACTTCTTCCGTTTCCGAGTGAGTCCCTGTTATTCCCGTGATCCTGTGGTACAAATGTCCTGTCTTAGCCGCCCGACGCCCAGGTGGGTCGGTTATCTGTTACTCTTGCATAACGGGTCGTAACACTTACCTTCTCTTCAGCCATTCATGTACGTGCTCGTTGTATTCTTCCAGAACCTCGGCCTTGACATCAATTGATCGAATATTGTCGACTTGGATCTTTCGGATCACCCTACAGACATAGGTGAGGGCCGCCTCGAGAACGTGTGTCAGACCTCCATGAGCCAATGGGGCGTTCGGGCCGAGTGATCCAACTTTATGACCAATGGTCAGTTGCGTACCAACAGCGTATCTCTGTTTTCGTATGGGGGAACGTACGCATGAAATTTGGGAACCCGTCTACTGCGAGGGCGAGATAAGCCGCTGCGTCATCTTTCCAGACATCAGCGAGATTTCGGCCTCGGCGTCCGACAATGGGGAAGAAAGGACGGAAGCTCGTGTCGAAGCCGGTAGCGCAGGTAACGACATCCGCATCGTATTCCTTGCCATCACCAGTTCTAACGCCTCCCTCTGTGAAGGTTGCGATGTCTCCTTCAGCCAGCTCCACATTATCCTCATGAAACGATTCCAGGAATCCTTCCGCCGGACCAATTCGTCGGCAACCCGCAGGGAACGACGGTATGAGACGCTCCATCAGCCGCTGATCACCTTTCAGAGCAGCGGTCATGCCCTTTTCAAGTAGCTATACAAGCCTAGTTAGCTGAAAATCTGAACCGAGGCATGAACTGCGTGGTACCTCGCGGCCAAAAGTTTGGATGGGGTGGTTGAGAATGTTGAAGGGGAACCCTTTGATGATACTGTCTTCCATCTTCTTGCGGTGTTCCAGGTGAAGCTTTGGGTCGTTCCGAAATGCCTCAATCTGCTCTTTTGTATCTATCAAGAATTAGATTGGACTTCGGTCGTGCATGAATGTGGATGTATCCGTACACGAGAAGTTCTGGCCGCTTTCCGTGTAGCCCTCAAGGGGTACACCGCCACTGACCCATTGCGGCGTTCGATAGAACGATGTTACTTTCTTCGCATCTGGTTGAATGGCAGGAACAATTTGTACGGCGGACGCTCCGGAGCCAACTACGATGACCGACTTGCCCTTCAGGTCCACAGACGTATCGTACGCTGCTGAATGCATCATCTTGCCTTTGAAGGCTTCCCGGTTGGGGATGTCTGGCCATTTACAGGTGTTCATGATGCCGATACTGGCGACTAGAAAGTCAACCCTGTCTTGGAAACGTCTTTTTTTGCCATTGTCAAGCAGCTCATCAACGTCCAGTACCCACTGGCTGGTCTCTTCGTCCCAGGTCGTCTGTACCACCTCATGGCGCAGTTTGATGTACTTTTCAATGAAGCCGCGCTCTTCGGCAAAGGATTGAAAGTACTTCTGAATCTCCTCTGCAGGAGCGCAATAGTGGGACCAGTCTGGCTTAGGATAAAACGAGAGCTGGTAAGATGGTGAAGGAATATCGCACCGACAGCCCGGATACTTATTCACATACCACACACCTCCACAGGCTGGGTGTCCTGAAGGGAAAAGAAGTCAGTAGTTTGCCTGGAGAAAGAATGGAATTTTAATGCACTCACGGTCGTATACGACAAGATCAATGCCTTCACCAAACTCCTTCTCTTTCTTATAGCACAGGGTCAGTCCCGAAGCTCCAGCCCCAATGCAAGCAACTCTGAGCTTGCGTGGTGCCCAAAGAATGTGCTCGGAAACCTTGTAGGGCCTATCATATTGATGATTTAAGGGAGTTCCGCCGACTTTGTCATCGAATGTTAATGGTACGGTGTCCGGATCAGGCTGCGCCTGCTCCACGTCCGAGTAAGGCGCCATCCGACTTAATAGTGGCCAGAATGATCCGGACCGAAGCTTCGAAGCGATTGCAACTTGACAGAGAGTCTAAGATTGGAGACTCGGAATTGCAAAATCAAAGCTCAATCCAAGTGATATCTGTGGGTGATGATCAGGGTTGTTAAGCATGTGTTCCCCTCGGGCGAGCAAGGATCCCCGCTCGTATCGCGGCATTGACCGTCGGTGCCAGATCTCGGAATGCAGACCGCATGCTACTTCCCCACGAAGAATGGGGCTTTTCCATTCAGAGAATCAATATATCTATCTTATTGCATAGAGCCGGGGTCTTGGGCGGCTTCCAATTGAAGCGGCACTAATGAAATGATCCACCCCGCATCCCAGCCTTGCCTCGTTCAAAGAAGTAGCGTATCGGAGACGACTGAGCGGCCATGACTTCTATCTTGGCTGCGTTAATGTGAGGCATTTAAACGAGTGTTTGTGCTGGGTCTCTGCTTTGACCAAGCCTCCATTTTCAATAATATGTCTTATAGACCTGAAAATGACCTAGCGTTCATGTCAGCTCAAGTCTTCAAGGTCACATCAAGCATCCGCGGGCAGCCGCCAGCGCTTATCAATCACTAGTTCGGGTCTAAATACTATCAAAGAAAGATGAAAAAGAGATGGGATCGGATTTAAGGCAATTGGTACTTCATTACGTGACATGTCGTCTTGAGGGGAATGAGTGAGTCAATTACCTAGGGTAAGGCTGCGGCAGGAAGTCGAGTGTTACAAGCGGGACTCCGTCTTTCTCGTCTCCCGCCTCCTTTTTTCAATCTCTCTCAGGTTGCGCCGAAGGATCTTTCCCGCGGCACTCTTAGGGATTTGATCAATGAACTCAATCCCTCCGAGAAGCCACATGTACCGCGCCTTTAGCCCTTCTACATGTTTTTCTAGTTCCTGCGCTGTCTCTTTAGACCTGCTAACACCTTCTCTTAGTACTACAAAGGCTTTAGGCACCTCCCCAGCGTAATCGTCCGGTGCACCGATGACCGCAACGTCTGCAACCTTCTCATGTCCATGAAGAGTGTCCTCCAGCTCGGCGGGGGCCACTCCGTGACCCTTGACCTAGAAGCCGAGAGAATATTAGCATAGTCAATCAAGATTTGCTACATTCATAGCAGATTCTCTACATCATCATACTAACCTTGATCATCTCCTTGATTCTGTCATGGATAGTCACGAAGCCATCCGGTCGCATTATTCCCAGATCTCCGGTATGTAAGTAGCCGTCTTCGTCATATGTTTCGCTTGTTGCTTTCTTGTTGTTCAGGTAGCCCATAGTAACCTGAGGACCGAGGGCCCATATCTATGAAAAATCTGTGATTAGCATATGAAGTCTACTGGATAGCTGCTGAAAGTTCGCAACTTTACCTCGCCTTCTTCACCGTCACCAACCTCTTTGCCAGACGCGGGATCCACCACTTTGATCTGTGTGCCTGGAACCAACTTCCCCACTTTGTCTGCATTCGCATACATCTGCAGGTCCTTGGGAGTGGTCGTGAGGCAGCTGCAACTCTCTGTCATTCCATAGGCTTGTCTTAGCTTTGCTTGAGGGAAATCTTTGGCGAGTTTCTCAATGACTTGCGGAGACAGTGGTGCCGCTCCAGTAGTGAGCTGCCTAACGAATGACAGATCATTCTTTCTGGCCACCTCCTCATTGACCATGCGAATCAACAGGGCTGGGAAGTAATTAGTTCGGTAAAAGTAATTAGAAGGGGGGTTACGCACGAGGAACTAGCCATAATTCCTTACACTTGTACGACAGAATAGTCTTCATCATGTCGGCCATGTTGAACTTGCTCAACAGGACGACGTCTTGATCGAACATGATTGGCACGTGCAGAAATTGCAGCAGTCCGGTGACTGTGGAACCAGGCCTGTATTAGCTAAAAGATTGGAAGAACGACAAGGTGCCACGTACTGTGGTAGAAAGGCAGCGGAGCCAGGATCGTCTCCCTTGTTCCTGGGTCCATGGTATCCATCTGGCGACACTGGGCAATGACATTGGCATGAGATATCATGACCTGGAGTTCGGTCAACACTCTACTGCTACTCTCAATTGATTGAATCATGGGCTGAACTCACTGCCTTAGGCAATCCAGTTGTACCCGAGCTGAATGGCAGATAGGCGCAGGCCATCTTGTTTGATTGAGTCGCCGACAATTGCCAGTGGGGAACCTGCCCCTGTACTTGAGAAGAGCAGCCTTCCTCGACCAGAGTCCCAATGGACTTCAGGTCCTTGATCTCACAGTCAACAGAAATGAGATGATCCAAATCAATGTTCAGACGAGAACAAGCAGGCCGGACTTGGTTGACGGTTGACTCATCTACAAAGACAATCTCAGCACCGGAAGTCTTGAGGAAGTACTCATAATCCGGAGTCTTGGCTTCATGCGGCAAGGGGACCACAATGGCGCCTAACCGTATGGCTGCAAATAGTGCAACTGGGTACCACACCGAGGTCCTGCAAACGATTGCGACCTTAGTGCCGGGTTCGAGACCATGGTTGCGGTTCAGAGAGACGGAGGCAAGGGTCGCGTATGTCTTTAGGGCTTGAAATGAGATGCGACGTCCTGACAACCCGTCGATGAAGGCATTCGCTCTACTACCATAGGGCTGCTTCTCGAACAACCAATCCCAGATCGTTAGGGATTCGGACACTGCGCCCGGATATCAGCGAGGGGCTTGGACGACATGGATGCGGAGGGGCTTGACACCGACTTACCAGGGCCTAACGGCGGTCCGGTGAATGGCATGTTCAACTAAGGGGGCGCGGTCCCAAGATTAAAGACCCTTGCTAAGGAGCAGCATACGAATGTGGAGGGTAGAAAGGACGTAAAGTTCGAGCTTTTGGGCTGGGTGTATGGGATGCCGGGATCGCTTACCCGGTTGTGCAACAAATGCCGGTGCGGGGAAGTTGCGGTCTACCGACGGAACGAAGCCAACCATCTTGACTGTGGTAATAGTATGTCCGCAGTGCTTATGACCTCATCATGCAATCAACTCCGTTCCAAAAACACTGTCTCAGATGCAGGACGCAGGAATTCGCCAGTGATATTCGACCTTACACAGGTAGACCCCCCTTACATGGATCGGATCGGACAAACAGATTTTTGGTCGTCCTTCGGGTCTGTCAGAACAACCAACCGCTAAAAGGTGGTGATTGTTCATATGGGTCCACGATGCGCTTTAGACCGCGCTGCGGCGCTTAATGCCAGGTCGGGGTGGGTGTGAGTCCGCTAGATGTTTCGAAGATATTCACATAGGGTCGTGATGTCAACTCATGCTTAATTGGCGAGTCAAGAGCGCCGAGTTCATTTATTTTTTCTGACGATGTGATAATGTGCATACCTTGTCCGGCGAGAGTCCGATAGCTTGTTCCTCTTGGCACAGCACACAGCCCGTGGTTCCTAGCTGAGTGATCATTACTGAACACACCCGCAAGGAAGCCACACTGATCCCGCCGGCAATCTATCGCGTCAAAGTCATACCGCGACGCCGGAGACAACAGAGCCGAGTTGGGGCCATACTACGTAGTATCGTTCGTCCCATGCCATGAGGCTTAGCATTACCTACCAATTTCCTTGCAGGGTCAAGCATGGGGGCCAAGCATGCTGTTTCCCCACGACATCGGACTCAGATCATTTTCTGGCACTCCCCAGAGATAGGCTCAGCCATTGAGGCTCCGAGGGGCCAGCTCGTCAGTGCCTAAAGCAGAAAATCTAGCCAGCTGTGGGGTTTCCAGTAAAGGGGTCTTCCCATTTAGGATGACAGCCTCAACTAGGCTAAACCCTGGTCCATTGTACTCGGCCAAGCCGTTTGAGGTCGACAACGTGCCGATGTCGGTCCCGCAGAGCAGACAGAAGCTCTGCGTGATACCTTAAGGCTACTGGGGTCACCAACAAGAGGGGATGGAATGATAAGCATTGGAAAGCAGCCACGAGCAGCACAATTAAGTTTCAAACAATTGTTTATGCGGAATGAATTGAGTTTCTGTGATTGAAACACGTGATCGGACGAACGACACGCTGGTGCTCGGGGCTTGACTTGCGTCTCCCGGGCCGCATCCGAATGGAGGTTGTTCTCCGCGAGCTCCACAGGTCCGTGATCACAAATAGACTGCCAATGATACGAAGGAGCGAGAGCGAGGTAAACCTGGGGAAGAAGCTTGACTTCTCGGTAGTTCGCCGGACCTGCATTTAGGTCCTCATTGTCTTATCAGCCTATCAGGCGCATCATCAGGCTCGTGTTTATCGCCAGAATTGGAAGGGTTTTGGACATAACCATTTAAGACTAACATCCTTCTCGGTTATCAGACCTTAGATTCAACAGCCTTGATGGGCCGATATGTGAGTTTTAGATCCGCTAACTCGGTTGCTAATCGAAACGTCAACCGGCCACATCCGCCTGTAGTCTGTAAGATGGGGCATAGGGACCGGGCGAAGAGGCCGGGGCTCCAGTGGACCGAGACCTTTTTTTACTCCGATGAAATACAACGTGCAACGATCCTGAATCCTTGACTGGTCAGCTAGCACCTCCACACTCCACAGTCTTAATGGTTTTCAGCTCTACTCTTGCGGCGGTATTATCAACCCCAGCCAGTGATGAGGCGAGGTGGACTATGATCCCGTTTGGGACTCAGTACGATATCCCCAACGGCCTGTTCCCGGCCTGGCTATGATAGTAATGCTTCAAGGCAGTGATGGCACAGCCTTTGAAGACTTCACATTCAGGTATAAAGTCTTTAAGTCTCTGCATGTTTTAGAATCTAGATCTTGTGTCTGCACAGCAACAATCAGCCGTCACCCATTGACCTGTTCATTCTTTCTCAACAAGAGTCACACAGTCTTTTCGGAATCAAGTTTTCCTGATCATCTCTATACACTCTTTTCTCGCTGCATAGTAACTGCCTCCTCAACATGCAGTCCTCTCTGTTCACTCTCTTTGCCGCCCAGGCCTTCATTGGCACGGCCATTTCGGCTGCCCTGCCGGTACGAGATGTAGCCTCTTCTAGCTCCGCCTTGCTTCGTCCCGTTAGGCGGCAGACTTCAGTCCCGGCAACTCCTCTCGGCCCTGCCAAGTTTACACCCAAGATCAATGTCACTCTAGACTATGAGGGTCTCAACGCAACCAACGCCTTGGTTCATGCTGAGATGAAGCAGCCCTCAGTTCTCCTAGAGCACATTGATACCATCACCGACATCACTTGCTCCGATACTGGTGTCGTTCTCAAGTTTAGTGCTACCGAGGACTACAACTCGTGCTTGAGTTCTTGGCCAGCAAAGAACTTTACCATGATTACCAACCATAACGGCACCTGCGACAGCGAGCATGAGCGCGGAATCTACGTCGTCTCAGGATACACATTCGATAACACCACACTCACGTTGACCGCATCATCCTCCAGAGTCCAAATCCGTGACCAACTGAACGATGCCGTTATCGATTTCACCCACACTGGCACTGCCACCGCCAAACGCGATCTCTCTGGCTCAATCTCTGCCGACCTCTCTGGCACCACCCTCGTTGCAACCGACGCTTTGACTGTCGTTGCCAACGAAGCCAAGCTCGACACCACCGTTACTCTAAGCGGTCACGTCCACTACAACTTCTGGAAGTTCAAGGTGGATGAGTTTTACATCGATCTCGACTACTCCTCCGATCTGAACCTCGGCATTACCGCCGCGGTCAATGCCCAGTACTCCACCAACCTCTACAACTATGACCCTCTTTCCGTTACTGTTTCCGCTTTCACTATCCCGGGCATCATTGACGTTGGCCCCATGGTCGACTTTGGTCTTGGCATCGAGTTCGCCGCCTCAGGTTCCGTCAACGCCACTGTTGGTGTGGTCAGCTCTATCCCTGAGGCTAACGTCCACCTCGACTTCCTCAACCAGGCCAACACCGTTGCCACTGGCTGGAAGCCCCATACCAATGTCACCACGGACATCAGCGCCCAGGTTGAGCTTCAGTTGAACCCTTATGCCGACTTGACAGTGGCTCTGGGTGTCAAGCTCTTCAACGGCCTGCTCGACATGTCCGCTGGTATTGAGGCAAAGCCTGAGATTGTTAACGCTTTCGCCGTCGATCTCGACTTCAGCTACACAAGTGCCAGTGGAGTCACCTTCACAAAGCCCACTGGAGACCAGTGCATCAACGGCGCATGGTTTGCCAGCACCTTCCACTTCAACGTCGATGCTTTTGTCACTCAGTTTTATACCAAGTCTTTGTACGAGGTCGAGATCCCAATCTACGAGTCTCAATGCTGGAACTTTGTCAACTAATTGGTTGTTTGACCTTACTTTCGAGAAACATTCTGTGTACATATTGAGTTAGACCTGCTCCTTTGGGGGATGGGTTACGGGACACTTTGCAAACTTATGAAGCTAGAACTCTTTCATTTTGTCAGTTACGAATATACGGTTTAAAAAACCCCATCAGTCTGTCTTAATGCTTGTTCATTTAATTGATGGAATGACTGAGAATTTCGTCATCGCATTGGGCATGGCGGGAACTTTTGTTCTAAGGTTCTCTACTGTGATGGCTAAGCAGCGTGTTAAATGGGACTTGCGGAGGGGTTGCTTCCTCCTGCAGTACTTCGCATGCGGATGCTAGCGTAATGACGCGATACCTCCTAAATCCTGCGGCATTCATCTGATTGATAAGCACCAGGAGTCCTTGTGAGTTAAAACCTGCACCTGACACCCGCTCGCCGAGACAGTCCGTGGCTACCAGAACATATTTGATCGGGGGAGATCGGTTTCTCTCACGAAGTCTTTTGACGCTTAAGCTTCATCATGGCTGAACATTCTGCGGTCAAGCTAAGTGACGGAGCATACGTGCAAGTCAAGTTGCTCGGTGACACCGATAAGAAAAAGCCCCTTCTCATTGCACTCCATGGTGCACCTGGCCTGTCGGACCACAGGGAGCCTGAATCATCCTTTGGGTTTCTTGCCCCAAACTTCAGAGTGCTGGTCTACGACGCCAGAGGAAGCGGTGAAAGTGACTTGAAGCCGCCATACACCGATGCCCGATGGGTCGCCGATGTGGATGAGCTGCGGTGAGGGGAACCCTTTTTGTTGCCGGATTGAAGAAACACACTAACCTTCTGCAGCAAATGGGCCGGAGCAAAGAAATTCATTCTAGCAGGAGGTTCATACGGTGGCTTCGTGGCTCTTTAATATGCCATCGCCCATCCGGACCGTCTTCTTGCACTCGTACTTCGAGACACCTGGGCAAATGGCCTTCGCGGAAGCATCAACTTCTTGAAGAACATTCTTACCAGCGATCGTATCAACCCAGATGCGGATCGACAGGTGCGTCTTGTAAGTGGCGGTGTGAGGGATAATCAGGATTTTGCAAACACCTTTGCGGAAATCGAAGGCATCTACACTCCGAAGGATGAGTCGATAGATTCAGAATCTGCATCGTCGATTTTCGAGGGCAACACCATTGCGGAGACACGCCATTTGCATTACGAAACCCACAACTTTGCCTTTTCTCACAACATACCACGTTTCGATGTTCGATCGAGGCTAAAGGATATCACAGCGCCGACTCTCGTAGCCACTGGCAGACTCGACGTTGTCGTCCCGGCCTGTTATGGCGAGGATATCAATCAAGGGGTTCCACAAAGCGAGTTGGTAATATTCGAGAAGTCAGGTCATAGCCCGCCTACGGATGAGCCGGAACTGTTCCAGAAAACAGTGTCTGAGTTTCTAGCGAAGTGGATCGAATGAAGTTGTCTAGATTGTGTGGTCTTTTACTTGGTCCATGTTTGAGTGTCAACTTGAGCGTTGATCTAATCATGATAATTGAAGAATCCCTCTACGCGGAGAGCGCATCTTTGATCAACCTTCCACGCACGTACACACGTGCAATATTCCGATCATCGCCTGTCATTAGGAACTTCTCAAACACCGTTCTCAAAGTATCTGACTCCTCCCTAACAGTCATCACACCGAAGGACTCCATCGGGCAAGTGATCCATAGAGCATCAAACTCCTTGCCCACGGCAAAACTGCCAATCTTGTCCTCCAGACAGCAGACCCTCGCTCCACCCAACGTCGATAAGTAGAAGACTTCGTTCAGAGACAGTGCCTTGTCTTTTCCGCCGGACATAACCTCGCGAGCATTCGAGGCGATCACGGCTTGGCAGATGCTGTCGAGCATGCTGGAAGAAAATCCACCTCCGCTGTCAGTACCGAGGCCGACTTTGATGCCCCTTGCCAGGAATTGGCGAATGGACGCCGCCATAAAGCCACCGCCAACCGTCATGTTGGAGATCGGACAATGGGCAACCCCGCACTCATACTCTTTGATCTTTTGCATTTCATAATCGGTCATGAAAGTGCAATGCGCAAGAATCGAACGCTGGTTCAGGAGCCCAAAGTGGTGATACAGGTCCGCCTCGCTGGAGAACTCGGGAAACAGCTCACGTGTCGCCTTGATCTCTTGCTCGGCCTCGTTGAAATGAGTCTGAATTGCCAGTTCCGTGTCCTCCTCAGCCATCTTCCCTAGCCCAGCAAGTAGCTCGGGGGTACAAGAGATTGCGAAGCGCGGTGTAAGCACAGGGCGCACGAGCTTTCCCGTAGGGTCGATGTCCCTAATGTGCTTCACACACTCCACTGTCTCCTGCAGCGACGACTCAGCTGAGGTATCATGGAGGTAGCTGGGGGCGTTGCGGTCCATGTTGCATTTGCCTACAAAGGCTCGCTGGCCCTTGGATAGGCAGATATCTGCGAGAATTTGCGTAGCTTCGGCGTGTTTTGAGCCATAGTAAGACGCTGTCGTAATGCCTTGCTTGAGAAATCCATCGACGCAGCTTTCGTAAACCTTTCGAGCATACTGGGAGTCTGAGAATCGGGCTTCGTGGGGAAATGTGACTTGATCGAGCCAGTCGAGGATGTGCAGGCCTTGGCCAAGACCCCTCATGGCCCACTGAGGAGCGTGATTGTGCGTATCGATGAAGCCCGGCAATAAGAACTGGCCTTTGGGGATTGAGCGAAGTTGAGTAGCGTCAGGAACCTTCTTCGACAGTTCCTCCGCTGAAATGTCTGGAAAGAATTCGGATATGATACCGTCGTCGTTCACAATAAGCCCGGCATTCTCCAGGATCTCGACCTCGTTGGGTCCAAGCGAGTGGATGATGGCTCCATGAAACGCGTGCCCTTGAGCCATTTTGCAACAGCCCGCAAATGGCCAAACCGATGTCTCTGGTTGAATCTTCTTGATATCCGAACTTATGCACTATTGTCGACGAAGTGCCCACTAACGGTCCAAGAAATTGGGAAAGAGGTGTGAATGATAAGTCGAGCGATAATATGACCAGCACATGAGGGGCACAGGGATATTTGGCGCGAATTGTGGGTACGTAAGCATTGAGATCTCGCTTATCTTATCGACTGCAGCAGCTTTCGGCTGAGCTCGGGCGAGTTTCCGAATCGCTTCAACTTTCCCTTGGAACATGCTGCTCACAACACACATCGATAGGCCGCTGCCGAGCGACAGATTACATCACGGAATGACTGAGTCGCAAATACCTGCTGTTATCATTTCGATGAGTGAGGACTCAACCCATCTCACCTGACTCCTTGCCTCAGTTTCCGTCACCGACAAGACCCCTTTAACCCCACCTCCTGAAGTCCTTGTAAGCCGGTAGCTCACCCGACAACTCCGGCAACGAACAATCGGGACATCGCAGCCATGGCAGACGACACAGCAGAGCCCTTACGTACTACACAACGAGCGCCAAGAAGCTGTCGGTCATGTGCATCTCGGAAGGTCAAGTGCGACAAGGCCTCCCCTTGTTTAAGGTGCATCCGTCGAGGGGACGCAGACAAGTGCGTTCGAGAAACAGTTATCGTTCGCGGAGAAGTCACAAGGTTGCTTATTCCCGAATCCAAATCCGCCAGAGATGCTTACTGTGTAATTTAGAGGGAAGGATCCCGCAGATGCTCCAACGTATGAAGACTTGATGCGGGAGAACGAGCGGTTGAGAAATGCTCTGTCTGCCCAAACTAGCGTACATCACACCCCGATATCACCCCTACTGAAACCCCGAAAGCCTCAACGGCTGCTGGAATGCCACGATGTTCTTGAAAAAATGGTCTTTGATCCAAAACAAAGACCCATGTCTTCGAGTCGGATGTCAAGCTGGGACGACGTCACTTCGTGTTGTCCGGATCAGGAGGCTAGTGAGCAGCTCATTGCGTATGACAAGAAGTGGAATTCTTGGGTACACTATGCTCTTGAGTATCCGGGCTTTCAGGAAGAGCATATCAAATTCATGGTTGCTCTCAAGAACGGCACTCTCCTATCAGACTGTGACCCGGCCTGGCTGTCTCTCTACTTTAGTGTGATTACGGTGAGTTTTTCGAAGCTAACCACCGCCTAACAAGCTTTCTAATGCTCGGGGGTTCTCAAGGCAGCTCTTCTAATGATGGATGATGATGAGGCATGTCTGATACTGCCTGGAAGTAAGGATGGCTTTTCACAAACCCCAAATGTTTTTTTCTTCATACTGACTCTGCACTCCTTTTTGTAGAGGATCATCCACGTGTTCTTCGGGACTGGTACGAATCTGCCTTGTTCTGCATGTATCGGGCAGACTTTATGCGCATTGCCCAGATTCGTATTGTGCAAGCCGTTGCAGTACTCGGGATGTGCTTCTACAACTTCGGCGACTCCGAGCTGAGCAGACATTTATGGAGCTGCGCCATTCGTACTGCGCAGACTCTTGGGCTTGATGGCTCTAGAGGTGACGATATTCCAACTGAAATGAGTCAAGAGGCCCAAAACAGGCTGTGGTGGACGCTTGTGATATGCGAATGGTAAGTGTGGCTCTAAATTCAAGGTCACATTCGTTTATGTGCTCACGAACGGGTCAGGCTGGCGGTTCCATACCATATTCCACAGGTTGATGAAGGTGAATTCAACGTCCCACTCCCTTCACGCGATCCTGAGCATGGCATACCTGGCGGCATCCAGCCTGTCCAGTATCACATTTTTATGGCACGTACATCGATTCTTTACCACCGATTTCGGTCAGCCTTGCGTGAAGGGGCACGGCCGATTGCAGTGGTGGTTCGACTAGCTGATGATGAGCTAGCCGAGGTCATCAATACTTTACCAGAGCATCTGCAACCGGACGGTGGGAAGCACAAGAGAATCCAGAACCTAGAGATTGAGCATCCGTGGATCAAATGGCAGCGGTTTGACATCAGTCTTGTGCTACTCCATCATCGCATGCGCATTAATAGGGCGCTTCAAAAGCAGTGGATGACGTCTCCTGGGCAATACGAGTGGGCGAAAACGGTCTGCATTAGGTCCGCCATGGACATCATCTGGATCACACATAATTGGGACCAGCCAGCTGCGATGCGAAGACAATGGTATGGGTTTCATGCTTGTGAAGAATGTACCAGCTGACAATAGTGACGAAGGGAATTATCTTTGCATATATTTGTCGCCGCTATATTCCTGCTGAGGGAGTCTCGTAGAGCATCCCCCGATCTCGAGGTCGACTTCAGTGATGAAGTACAACTAGCCATCCGGTACCTCGATGAGGTCGACAGATCGGGCATCGGACATCTTGCGCGACTCCATCAAGCATATGGATGACCCAATGTCTTGATGAGATTTCGAATTCACAAGTTGAACCCGAATGCTGTTTTCGCATATCCGTTAAACCCATCAAGTGTTCTCTCATCCAGGACGTTCCCTTCGGCGTAATCCGGTGGCGGCCGACCCGCACGAGTCTCTTCAAGCTGCCTCTTGACATATGCCCTGTTATTAGGGGTCGACGGGCATGCAGCTATGTATACAACGGATGCATTCTCCGTTCCATGGTGCTCTGGGTCCACTGCATGGCACACCTGTACAACCACAGTCAGCATTCAAATCGTTCGAGGTCCGAGATGGATACCTACATCAGTGTGCCACCAGACAGTATCCCCGGGCTCCATCGTAGGGATATGCACCAAGCAGTCCTCGAGTCTCAGGTGTGGATGGGATGATCGACTCAAACGTTGGCTCTCTGTCTTGAAAGTTCCCGGGAACCAGCTTGTGGAATCATCCAAAGTCCACTTGCTCGCATCCATCACATCCGCGGGGTCTCTCGGAGGCTTGAAAAAGGGTCGAAGCACAACGTACGACACCACGGTCGCAACGTTCGGATACACAAGAAGGGTCCCTTCGTTCGGGGCCGCTCTTGTCAACGCTGTCCAACCCTGGAAAGAGCGGAACACGGATGAATGTGCGATGCCAGGGTACAGCTCTTGATAGGCGGCCTTCCGCAGTCCGAGATCGTAACAGTCGTGCAACTCAGGCCTGCCGGAGAAGATGTTACCATACACCTCCCGATACGTCTTGTCCGCCCATCGGCAAAGACTGCCAGCGTCGATATGTGGCCCAAGGCCCAGGAAGTCTTGTCTCGGTGGTCTGTCTCTGATGCCGTCGTAGTATACCAATGGATCAGGAGACGTCTCTTCGTCGTAGTTGTGCCAGAGTTCATTCAGCAAGCCCTGGACTCTCAGATGGTTTGGATCCCCTCGGAGGGCGTTCTGGATAGGAGAGTCGTACAACATCAGCATCGAAGGACTCTCTGCCGGCCACCCTTGAATCTTTCCTTTGTTGTCGGCAACAAATTTCTTCAGATCAGTGTAGTGGTGAATGGATTCTGACTTGTCAATAAGCCCACGAATCACAAATGACCCAATTCGCTTCACTTCAGCCTGTTGCTCGCTCGTGAAACCCTTTTCCAAAAGGTCTGCAGCATCAAGAACAGGTATTATGCCGTGGCCCTTGCTGATGATCTCTTCAGTGACGGTTTCGAGGTGCTGGCAAACAGCTAGCCAACTCCTTCTCAAAGACTCGGCGCCGTAGTGAGCGATGATGGATTTCTTGGCGTTAATGAAGTCAGGGTCCTTTGACTCAGTCACCCCTTGCTCCGTATATTCAGCCCATGCGGGCCACTCCCGAACTTGACCGGGCATTTTGGACGGCAGCCACGAAAGAGTGAAACAGAGGAAGAGGAAGACGGTGCTAAGATAACTTGAGGCGCAGGGAGTTAGCGACTAGGCAGTTGTTTGCGACAAGACACCGTTAAATACCTTATCTTCACTCCATGCAGATTTGCCGATCACTTGAAGAAGGCCTGTCCTTCCATGCCTTCGTCCTCCAACCGGCGGGCAACATTGAACCTCGCCCGAGTTCGGGCGAGTATTTAGACTCAATGCCAACCCTGCAAATCCCCACGATACCACCCAAAGCGGCCGCACTAAATAGGCCAGGTCAGTGTGGTGGGCCTCCGATATGCTCACCCGAGCTCGCCCGAAGTCTGGGGACAGCCAATAAGGATGTAACAATCACAAATCAGTTCTCCTCATACTTGATGGGATATAAGGACTTGAAAGAAGTGATCCAAAAGTTTTTCGCAGGCTTGTAGTCATCTACTGATTTGAATCTCGAACGATTGGATCTAGCCACTCACAAAATGGGCTTCGAGCGTAAACATGTCTCGAAGCTGGTACCGGCCAACCTGAAGTTGCTGTCTCCGCTGTTGCTCGCGGTTGCCATCGTCAACTCTGCGGTAAGTATTCAACTTTAGAACCTATTCTAATCGATTCTTGCGCTGACAAACAACTGGTAGACACTTGGGTACGATGCGTCTGTCATGAATGGTCTACTCATCCTGCCATCCTACACCGACTATTTTCACTTGACGACTGCTACCGAGGGCCTCAACAATGCGGCATCATGGATGGGCAGTATCGTGGGAGCTTTCTTGATGCAGCCGATTCCGGATTACTTTGGCCGCCGACGAGCCATTCTTGTTGCTTCGGTCATCACCGTTATCGGCATCATCCTGCAAGCCGCAGCACAGAACATCGCCATGTTCGTCGTTGCTCGCATAATCGTCGGTATTGGGTCTGCAGTCAGCAACGGGGCAGCTGCCACCCTTCTGGGTGAACTACTCCCTCCGCAGAAACGTGGTCGTGTTTTGGGGCTGTTCTTTTCCTGCTTCTACGTTGGAAGTCTTGCTTCTGCTGTCGTGAACTACGGAAGCCAAAACATCCAGAGCACCTGGTCATGGCGCTTGCCTTCCCTGTTGCAGTTCGTACCCAGCCTTCTCGCCGTCGTCCTGATCCCATTTGTTTCAGAGTCTCCTCGGTGGCTTATTGCGAATAAGCGGGATGACGAGGCGTTGGAGGTGCTGATCATTATGCAAGGCAAGGGAGTCGAAGACTTACAACAGGGGCGGGAGAATCTACACGAAATACGAGCTATCATGAAGAAGGAAGAGGAAGAGTATCCTCGGAATCCTTGGAGAGAAATCATCGCGACGCCGGCCAACAGGAAAAGGCTTGCCATTCTTTGCACATTTGGTCCGATGATAAATATGTTTGGCAACTTCATCATCTCGTACGCTGCACCAGCGTGTTATTCCAAGCCCTGGACTCGCTGACCGTTGCAGGTTTTACCTCACGAAGATTCTTGATCAGGCGGGTATCAAAGACACCGTCAAACAAACTCAGATCCAAGTCATTCTCAACTGTTGGTCTTTTGCTGTAGCTGTCTTTGGTAGCTTCATGCTCGATGTCCTTGGCCGGCGAATACAAAGCTTCATTGGAATTGCAGGCATGTCTGCGACTCTCTACATTATCGGAGGTCTGATCAAAAGTAAGCCCTTCCATCTCCCACACGCCACCAATACGTCTGACATGACCCCAGAGTATGGCGAAAGTACCAACCAGTCCGGAATATATGGCACGATTGCCGTGATCTTCCTTTTCCAAGGCTTCTACGCCTTTTCCATCACGCCAATGACCAGCTTATACCCCATTGAGGTTTCTCAATATAAGCTCCGCGCTACTGGCATCGCCATTTTTCGCATGCTCGATGCCGGCTTCGGGTTCGTTTACTGCATCTATCTCCAATGACTGTTGCTAACATGGAAGCAGGCTGCTCGCATCATTCTGCATGGCTTATGCCATGGCAGACTTGGGTTGGAAATTCTATCTTATCAACGCTTCATGGAACTTAGTGTTTCTTGTCATTGCCTATTTCACATTCGTTGAAACCAAATGTCTCAAATTGGAGGAAATTGCGGCTAAATTCGAGGGATCACGAATTCTCGATGCGATTGCTGAGGATTCGGATTTTCAAGAGACTAGAGACGGCAAGGTCTTGGGCAACATTGATACCAAAGCTATAGCATAGAATTCTCTATATCATTGAACGACAACTCGACTACATTATTCGCGAGCTTCAAACTTTCCGAGTTTCATTCTTGCCTAAGGGCCGCCACTGCATCCATCTCTTCTTGAGTAGGCAGATTCACCACCATCAAGTACAGGGCGTCCTGTTTCATCATCTTCTTCAACGGCTTGTTCTTCTTTCGCTCTTTTCTTCTTTCTCTTCTGGCCTGTCTTCCTACCTTATGATCAATTCCCAATTCCTCGCGGCGGTCGTTACGCCTCTGCTGGATGCGGCCAACAGGCCCCACAACTTTCCCGCCCGTTGCCATTGAGAGGAGCCCCCCGCTACTTGAAGAAGTGCTCGGGTTGCTTTGCTGCAGTTGTGGGGCTTGCGGAATCTTGGAATCGGGGTGCTGGGCCTGGAAGTGGGAGGCAGCCCTGCGATCGAAATATGTGGACACGAACTGCCCGAATTCCTTGACTGCGTTCTGCTTCTTCCCATCGTCCAGGGCATCCAGCTGCGGAAACACAAGAGGCGCCGGTTCTGGGATCTCTACTTCGCTCTTCGTCGTCGTGGAGGCTGAGCGCATGGCGTTCTTCCACTTGCTCTGCCCGTCTCTGTTATCCACAGCCTTTGCGATGTTGTGTTCGAGATCGATGTCTTCGATAAGTTCCGTGCTCGAAGGCTTGTACTTCACAATGAGACAAAACAGACCGCGAGGCTTGAAGAACTTCTCATTCATGGTGTCGAGATATCCATTCTGCCTGTAGTTCACGTAGGTCCTGCGTGAAGTCTCAAGACTCGTGTGGATTGCAAAGGTGACGAGCATTGCAATTGGGCTGAAGCCCGAAACTGCAGTGTGGGCGTGGCCGGCAACCATCACCCCTGCGTTCAAGACATTGAACCATGGGTTTAACTTGATGCTCTTTTCAAACCCGTCGATAAACTCCAGCCATGTTGTCTGGTCGATGCCGCACTCATTGAGCACTGGCGCGTAGGCTCTCACGAAACCGCGATGGCGGGCTTCTGGTCGACGCTGTGGGAGAATGACGGGCATGGGTAGCGCGTGAGACTGTTGTCCCGCTTCGTAGGGCGGGGTTGGGTGCTGTTCGATGAATCGCCGCAGAAGCTCTTCAGGATCGGTGTTATCGTCCGCTTGGTGGGATTGATCCGACTGTTGACGCTGTTGAGCTTCGTCGAGTTCAATGGCCCAGTCCTCCTCGTCATCACTAGAGGACTCGTCTACAGGCGCATCTTGATGTTGTTGAGCAGTAGACGCGTTCGATGAACCCCCGGCCTGCTCATTCCTCTCGCGAGCTTCTTTCCGTTCCTTTTGGTCCGCTCGATACTCCTTCGTAAAATCGACCGCTCCGCCAATAAGTTTTGAAAGTGGTCCACGTCCGCTCATCGTGCTCTTGTTGGTGTTGTAATGGTTCACGGTGGATTGTAATTTTGTTTTTAAACAAATTGGTCTTAACAACTCAAAGACAGCTCAGTGACAGGACGACGCAGTCTTTAAGGCTCATCATCTTCTTTGTTTGCCCGTTAGGCTACCGCCATTTGCTCAGACCTATTTGGGGGCTTTTTTCGCCCGACAGGGCACATCCGAGCTATGAAATCCACTGAAGCCACTGTCGCAAGGGCTATGATTTTGCGGGCTGAAAATTAGCGTAGGATTCCCCAATTCCAACTGCAGTCAGCAGCCTCAAATGTGGCTGTACAGCTAAGAGTCGGAAATGATCGTCCCTTCAGCCCAGCAAAACGCCAAAAGCTTGCATGGACTTGGCGTTCCTTATGCAAACGATGAAGACGTGGAATGAAACAACCAGTTGACAGACCTGTCGACGCGCCCGCATGACTGTTGGGGACACAGTTGGCAAGAGGGACGGACCTCTGAGCAGGCACAGCAAGGAAGATATGAGAGACAGCCCAAGGGGGAACTCAAACAGTGCGTCTCAGGCCCATCACCCGCTATCGCCGTGTCATAGCAGTAGGCAACAGGCAATCTGCCAGTCCCGCCATACTACCTTGAACGAAAAGGAAATGGGAACCGTTTACGTTGGACAGAGCTGGAGATGTGATGTTGGCAAGTTCCAGTGAAGATAAGTCAACGTTATAAAAACAACCCCCTCATATTGCTCAAGGGGGAACATCGTCATGTTGCTACCGTTGCCTTCTTCCGCGTCACTGAGCCATCTCCGATGCCCGCTTTGATGCAAAGAAGCAAATCAAAGACACGGGACGCGTCAGCCCCTGCAATTGGTCATTACCAACGCAAGTAACTAACAGTCTAGGCCGGGCAAAGTCGTCCTCTTGACGTTTCCCCTCCAGACAGGGCAAGATCCAGCAGTGATCAATCGTCAGACAACGCCACACGACAAAGCCACCGTAATACCAACCGCCAACAAACCTGAAATTCTGGGGTAACGCAAACGTGTGGCGGGTGTTTGCGCCGAGCACACCCCAAATGACGACTGCCAATGGCCCGTCGCCTCACTGGTGGAGCGACCGTTTCCCTGTTTTCTCTGGCGAAGATCATCGGATCCGTGTGCCGGAGCCCAAGACAAGTTGACAAGCTCCCGCTACCGCGGGAGCGGCTGGGGCTAGGCTCATGAGTCCCCGCAAATTCACGTCATGAATACCTCCCTCGCCGTCATTGACGTACCTTCTTATTCCCGATGCTCGATGAACGTCTAGCTACGATGTGATGCCTTAGCTGCTGGGCGGGAAGTTGGAGGTTTTCCGCGAATGAGTGCCAGCGAGAACCCCACATGAGCTCATAGCAACACAATCACAATCCCGCGAGACATGGACTGGTGACATTTTGTCTGGGCGGCAAGGCCGCAGCTTGGCCTGGACCAGTGTTGGAGCTCTGACATCACAACGAACATCCGCTCGAGATGGACGAACAGATGGACTCGGCGACGAGTATTTGATGCTCAGAATCCCGCAGCTAAATCTAAGAGTTCTGGAAACTGGAATAGCAGGTCCCAAGACATTCATCAACTTCAACTATCATAAGGTAATCAGCAATCATGGGTATCGGACAGAAGATTAAGGATGCGCTGCATCATGACAGCCCCCCAAAGTCCTCAACCTACGAGAACGACAAGCCTCCCGGGAGCTTTCCCTCGGAGACCACAAACACCAAGCACACCAACATGACAGACGGCCGTGATTACACAACGACGAGCAACACAACCGGCACCACTGGTACTTCCGGCCTGACCGGAAAAGACACGACCACCACCACCACCGGCACCGGGCGTCACAGCCCGACCAGCAACCTGACGGGCAACACTCACGGCGGAGCTACCGGGGATATTACCGGCAAGACCCACCGCACCACCGACTCCGGTATCGATGTTGGTCACGGTCACAACCGCACCGGTGAGCAAGACACGCAGAACCCGTACTGGGGCTCCATGGGCCGTGAGAGCCATGGTGTGATCGGTGGCGCGGATTCTTCTGGCCTAACCGGCTCTAACGCTCGTGCAGGCTACAATGATCCCGCCGGCAACCACGGCCCTCACGGCAACCGTGCCGAGAACCTCGCCGACCCCCGTGTCGACTCCGATCGCGACCACCGCGGCGCTCTTGGCACCGGTCTGACCGCGTCTAACGTTCACAACTCCAACGTTGGTACCGGCTACGACGATCCATCCGGCACTCATGGACCCCACAACACCCGCACTGGTAAACTCGCCGATCCTCGTGTTGACTCTGACCGCGACCACCGTGGTGCCGCTGGCACTGGTTTCACTGGTACCCATGATACCCATGGTACCCACGGCACCTCTGGTCTGAACAACTCCAACGTCCGCACGGGTTACGACGATCCTGAGGGAACTCACGGTCCTCACTCTGGCCGCGTCGCCAATGCTGTTGACCCTCGCGTCGACTCCGACCGTGACAACCGTGGTGCCCCCTACGGCGCCAACAAGGATCTCCCTCTTCGTCCCAACGAGCAGTACGGCGCCTACGATCGCCCTAGAGGCCAGGGTCCTGAGGCTGTCGGCGGCGGCGTCTACAACCCCAATGTGCCTGCCGGTCACCACGACCCCACCTCCAACGTGGACCGCTCCATTGAAGGCTCTCACTTCACCCACACCGGCCACGGCGGCAACACAGGTCCTGGGGCCCAGACTCAGCACGCAACGCATACCAACCCTTCCCTCGTTGGCGCTCACAACAGCGACCCCTACGACACTAGGATGAGAGACAGAGATATGGGCTACGAGCGCTCTGGTCACGGTATTGCCGGCGGTGTTGCTGGAGCCGGTCTTGGTGCTGCTGCCACCGAGGCGTCTCGCAGACACCACAACGTTGACATCCGCGACTCTGGCTATGGTGCGAGCAACACTCGCAGTGGTGTCGACGACTACTCTCGCACTTCCGGTTCCGGACTCACCGGCAACGAGCCTGGTGTCCCTAGAACCAGCATGCTGGACCCTTACAACAAGTCCCCTACCACTCACGAAGTTGGTGCTGATCAGGGCATCGTCGGTGGGCGCAATGGTACTCCCCCATTCAACCAAGGTTCGCTTCAATCCTCTATTCCCTCCGGTATGGGTCCTGACCATTACGGCCCAGGCCACGAAGGTGCCAAGGTCATGCACACGTGCTCTCACTGCGGCAACGACAATGATATCAGCCGCTACTTCAAGAAGGATGCTGTGTACCGCATGAACTAATGAACGTGTTTGGATTTATGGATAGCGTATTTTGTATACCATCATGTACTTCTAGGTGGTCATAATGAGCATGACATAATGGAACCAGTTGACATTGAACTGAACAACACTCTTAGCACAATTCGAAGTGATTTCTATATTTTGAGCTGATATTTTGGACATGTAATCAAGAACAATGTATGCAAATTTTATGACTCGCACCTTGCAGAAGTTATTGGGTGCTTCTCCAGCGTACTTCCATGTCTCTGTCGGGTGACACAGCACCTGACCCAATCGCTGACTTTTCGTCTTCCGCTGGCCGGTCTGATTTGACACCATCAAAAGTCACCCATTCGGTAAACTCGATCTCGAATCTGGAGACGATCATAGCAGCTACTAGCATGATCTCTTGCTAAGAACCGTCCAGGGCACATTAAGACGCCGCCCCCTATGTCGTGTGTTAGTCTCAGAGAACTAATACATTATGCGGTTATTTATGCTTAACGTATGGGAAATAGTCGCTTGGCCTGCCATCCATGGGGAATTCCATCATCGTTTCGACATACCCGTATCCATCCTTCTTCTCAACATACTTGATGTGTTTTTCTGCCCAGAAAGTCGACGCTAAATGACCTTCTACTCCCCACACAGACTCATCTTGCAGGCCAATTTGTGTCGGGGCTTGAACCAGAGCTCAGTCGCAGCCGTTTATACAGGAATGTCAAAAGATTGGTTGGTCCCAAGGGAAAGCAGCCGGCATGGAGAAGAGCCCTTCAACTGACTCGATCCAGTCTAGAGGCTGTAGTCCAATCTCATCGAACGAAGGCAAGTGGCTCGATTCCGCATCGTCGACTTCGTTCGAGTAAGTCTGCATAGCGTTGACTTCTTGGAGTTGACCTGCATGGACGTTACTACCGGAATTTCGTTTCCTTGCTGCATTTGCAGATGAATCCGACCGATGGAACCAGAGACCGCTGAGGAGCTTGGCGTATTTTGCGGCGATGTGGTTTGCGTCTGTGGCCGCTATTTCAAGCACTCCGATAAATCGTCGCATCAAGTTTGCTGTCTGGGCATGTTTTCCGGATGAGACGGCGCCAGATGCATGTGCTTTGTAAAGGAATACAGACGAATGTATTTCGTATCTGATTGAAGCTGTCAGAGATGACTTCGGGCCCTTGGCAAGCATGGGACCGACACTCACAGGTAGAACCGAGCCGGCATGTACCGCAAATACTTCTCGGCATCGATATCTTCAATGGCGATTCTCAATAGAGCCTCGGCAGCATCTACAGCCTCATAAACATGACGAGCATCGGGGCTAGCCATAGCCGAGTGCGGGAAGCATGCCGACTTTGATTGCGTGCCGGATGCCGATGCCCGATAGAGAACAGCTTGAAAGGCGAAGGCATTGACGTAAAGACGAAGATACTTCTCCATCATCTTGAGACATGACTTCAGATGTTGAGAGCATGTCAGTCCATTCCAAACGAGATCCCATGCGACGATGGCGCGGCTTGCATCATCAATGTACTTGGTGTAATCACCCCGGATCATCAGTTCTCCGGTACGTTGTTTTGATGCAAAGAGAATGTCGTGGGCGTTCCCAAACAAAGTTGTCAACTCAACTTGGGCCTGCAGCAGAGACGCAAAATCTTCCCCTGAGGTATACTGTGGCTGTAGCGATGGGAAGTCGTCAGCGGTGAATCGCGCAGACAACGCCGGTCCTCTGCTCCAGAAGGCTTGGCCCATGCGGATGGAGATCTGACGGTCTGACAAGTACGTAACTTATATCATGGTCAGCATAGAAAATTCTCAAGGCCTTCGAGCAGAGGGAGTTGTAACTAACATGTCCATGCCAGCCGTCTTCTCGCCATTGCTGGGTCAGCTTCTTTATCTGCCCTAAATGACGAATCTTCAAGCCGTAGCAAGTACGCAAGCCTGACGGCGAGCCCTAGTATTGACCATGCTGCACCTTCTCCCCCGTCGTCCTTTTGTCCCAGGGTCAGTGGAGTCCATTCCCCCAGGATCAGGAGCCCTTCCACACACCCTACGCTGCGTATGGTGGACATGCCAAGAACGACATCGAGGATAAGGCGTCGCATGTGTTGCCATATCGACTGATGTAGCTCAGTCAAGTCGGACTGATCTCTTGAAGCTACTACCAGAGCGGCTGTGAGAAGGAACGATTCATGCTTGACGGTATCGGGGAGAAACTGTGGCATGAGCACGTTGGCGGGAACGATCGGGAAGAACGGATGATAGTTATCGGCATAGCTTGCTTCTGTGAGCGTTTCAGTCTCATGAGATTGGCATGAAGACTTACTGTCGTATGAGATTCTGAAGGGTGACTAAGTCCAAAGCCCCTTCCTTGACGGGAGGGTATTCTTCAACCGCTTGGTGCGCCGTAGGCTGGTTTCCGGGCGATGCTAAAGACGAGACCTGGTCAGTCCGGTCTGGCTGTCCCGGAGATAGAATCGAGTCTAAGAAAGGAAGGGGCGTTTCCGGGAGTTGATTTGTTGAGTCCGGCATTTGGCTCATCATCGTCCCCGTCCTCAGCCGCCCGGGCAAGGATCAGCAAGGCATCAGAGGGGTTCTGGAGGGACCGATGCAGTGGCTGTTCCCGAGGCTTTGGCGTCTCTACGATTGTTCCTGGGGCAAAAGATGCTAAGGACACCACAGAGGGCGCCGTGGCAACGCCGCTATCACGTCTTTGCCTCTTGTTGCCTCGGTAATGGGAGAAGTCGCCTCCACGTCGCGACCCCGCTAGGGAGCAGTCGACTCCTTCGCGGACGCATTTCGCGCACGGTGGCCTTCCTCGTTCACCAATACTGTCTCTATAACAACAGTCAACAATAAATCTTTGATAGAACGCCTCATGAATCGCATTCAGAGAGACATCATCCTTGAAGTGATCGATCGGCCAGGAGATGGATGGACCCACAAATCACACCGCGTCTTGCGCGCGCGACACCTAACACATGCTCGGTATTGTCTTACACCGGTGGCTTTGGTCATGTTCGAGGGTCCGGTCCGGGGAAAATACGGGGTGGTGAGCGTGAGAACCTGGGGCCGCTCGTACGACCGATGCGGGGTCTGGGGACGGTTATAGATGGCCGAGCGCCGGCTATAGACGACTAAAGACGGCGGGGTCGACGCGGGGTACGGTAGCAGACGGCCGAGGATGTTCGACCTGGCTGTTGAACAGTAAGGCTTTATGGGAAGTACGTCATTGGACAGAGTGGATTCATTTGGTTCATCATCTTCGAAAGTTGTGGCAATAAGTTCCTGGTTTACTGCACCAGCAAAGCCGAACGAGATGGTATAAAGCGGGACGGTGTTCAACCACGATCATCCGTATTGTTCAACTTGTAATTGCGGTTCCAAAGGTCCTCAATTACGTTCGAAAGCAGCTGAATTTGCATTTCTGTCCATCTCCTGCATAAGCACCATGGCGCCCGGAGTGCTCCAGTCCGAAGCACCAGCTTCACTGCCAACGCAGAAGGTCAAACAGGTTGACCACCGTGAAGCGTACGACCCTAACAATGACATCTACGGCAACTACTTCCCGGCTGATCCTAAGACCCTGAGTCTGGAGTCCAACTTTGGGCCTATGGATCCCGCTTCGATTGGATACCTCCAGCCTACCCACCGTGATACCCCCCTTAACGTGATGCGGGAGCGCTTCGAACGCGATGGATATCTGCTCGTATGTCCTTTGATAGCAATGGAATTTCAACGAAAGACAAAGATCTAACACGTGGAACAACAGGTCAAAGATCTTCTTCCTCACGAGCCGGTCCTGAAGTGCCGTCGCGAATACTTCTCACACATGAGCCCCAGCGGCCTCCTCCGTCCCGGTACCGACCCCGTCGAAGGCATATTCTCCGGCAAAGACACCAAAATATACCTTCCTCCCGGCAACCTGCGCCGTCTCTTCGGCCTCAAGGATGATCCGGAGAGCGATAAGTACGCCGAGCTCATGGTTTCAGCGCACGAGGCCGACTTTTACGTCAACTTTTGCAAGTTCCCCGAGCTGCGCCAGTTCGTCAGCCGTTTCACCGACTGGCAGTCTCCCCATATGCTCCAACGCACCATGCTTCGAGCCTTCGTTCCAGACAGCGAGCTCACGCCTGTCCACTTCGACCAAATGTACTTCCGCGCCGGCCCTCCCACCAGTCTGACTGCCTGGGTACCCATCGGCCCGGTGTCACTCGAGGGCGGCGGTTTAATGTATCTCGAGGGATCGACTGATATTGGCATGAAGACTGAGGACGACTTTGCGGAGAATGCGCATAACCTGACTGACGAGGAGCGGGTCAGCGCGTTTAACAAGAACATGAACGATGGCGGCTTCCTCAGTCGAGACACGGTGACATACGGCAAGGAGTCTGAGAGGAAGTGGCTGATCGCGGAATACGAGGTCGGCGACGTCATCTTCCACAACCCGTACATGGTACACGCCAGCTGCAAAAACAAAGACCCCGACGCGAGGATTCGTTTGGCTACGGATCTACGATTCGTCGACCCCGAGAAGCCATATGATAGGGTATGTGATATGACCCCTATATTTACACTGATTGGGCTAACCACATGGCACAGCGCTGGATGAAAGCTTATAAGCCGCTGGACGGATTGTAAATGGCAACTTGGCAAAGACGGCTAGCGGTGTTCTATGAAAACCTTGGTATTTGACGACCGTTGTATACAAGAATGTAGAGTAGAACGATGATACAAAGCATACCGACGTAGTCTTTCTCCTTCAAGTTGCCATGCTTCCAAAAATGCATGATTCTAGTGAAGAGCCTACGACGCTTCTGCCTTAGATATCTGAGCTACTGTCTAGATATACTTCATCCATGAAGACAATGAGGATATGGAAAGCCTGATACTTTTTAGAACTGTTATATCAATTACCACGACAGTGACACCATAGTTTCCAACATGGAGCTTGATGTCTCTGGCCACCCTATCATTCTAAGATGGCGTAGTATCTCTGCATTTACTCGATATTATCACGAACCCGAACGACCAATAGTCGCCTAAGGTGCAAGTCAGGTGACCCTGCAAACTTGTTCATTTTCACCCACCTGGTCAGGTTGCCATCAACGTCACCGACAATGGGTAACAGACAGTTCCGAACGCTCATGAGACCCGACAGATTGGTAATCTCCATGGTGAAAGGACTAATCCGGAGCATCTCATTTGTGGGAAAACCAAACACCGCGAGTCTCAAGCACGGCAACAACAAGAATAGTGACATGGAAGCATGCGGCTTCAGTCTCACTCGTTGCAACGGTATACAAATTCACTCCATTCTCAGGGGTGACAGGCGAGAGCTGCCATGAACGCGGACGCCAAGTCACACCCATCCTTCAGTCCGCGTGCGAGACGCCACCATCCATCTATAGCCGACGCTAACTCAGCCCAAGAATCCAACCAATGTCTGACTCGGTATCCTCATGCCGACAGGTCTCCGGCTTGCTGGTCGTCCCCCATACCCCGGATTTGGGGTTGTGGGGTCGACGGGCTGGGGTAGCTTGCGGGGTGCAGGGGAGACGTCGGTTCTGATCGAACCCCGAGGTCTGTGACTTGGCCGGCCGTCTATTACCGTTAGAGGAGTTGATGATAAGGGTGAAGAGATATGTCGGCCCTTCGATTTACCTATTTAGTCTATCCGGATGTCAAGACCATTGAGTGTCATCAGCATCGAGCTTGTCTTTCCCGAACTCGGCAGGTTCTTTTTGACTTCGATTTCATCAAGGTTTTGACGCAGTGTTTGACGCAACAGTTGCGATGGGCTTGTTGCAGAAGATTGTCCGCAATGAGGCGACCAAGTCGGACCCTCCTGAAATTTACAATGCCCGAGTTGTGCTCATTAGCCTGGTGGCAACTTACTCTGAGCGTCATATACACAAAATAGCACTGAAAATAATAACTTTGACAGGCCTGCGGCGGAGCCTTGCTCTTTGGTATGGACATGGGCATCATCGGAGGTGTTTTGACGATGGACTCATTCAAAAAGTGAGTTGTCACACTCTCAAAAAGAGGCACTGTTACTGAACTTTCCACGCAGGGAATACGGACTCATGGACCAACCAAAGGCTGTACTCGCCAGTCTGGAGGGAAACGTGGTGTCAGTCATCCAAGCTGGTGCCTTCGCCGGGGCATTGCTCTCGATGTGGCTGGCCAACCGAGTAGGCCGTCGGTTCTCCCTTATCATTGCCTCGATCCTTATCGCATCTTCAGTCAACCCGCTCTACGTCTCGGAGAATGCACCTCGTGGTATCAGAGGTCTTCTTACAGGCCTTTACCAGCTGAGTATTGTGACTGGTCTGACGGTATGCGTTTTCAACCCCATCCAGCTCTTTATATGCTGATAAGATCCGGCAGCTCGCTTTCTGGATCAACTATGGCGCTCTCCTCCACATCAAGGGTCACAGTCAATACATCATCCCGCTCTCCCTGCAAGCCTTCCCCGCCGTCATCCTCCTCGTGGGCATGCTCCTCGCAAACGAGTCACCACGCTTCCTCGCACAACGCCACCCCGACAAAGCCCTCGCCGTGCTCGCCAAGCTGCGCAACCTGCCCGCAGACCACCCGTACATCGTGCAAGAGATGGATGGCATCTCGAGACAACTAGAGGAGGAGCGCGCGCTCGCGGTGAACGCGTCGTCGTTCTCGCTGTTGAGGGAGGCTTTCACGATCAAGTCGTACCGCAGGAGAAGTCTTCTCTGCATCACGCTGATGATGTGGTCCAATCTCACCGGGACGAATGCCATGACGTATTACAGCCCGCGAATCTTCGCCAGCGTTGGGCTGTCCGGATCAGCTTCTGGCCTTTTCGCGACGGGCGTGTATGGTATCGTCAAGATGGTTTCGTGCGCCATCTTCATTGTCTTTGTGACGGATACCCTTGGCAGGAGGAAGAGTCTGCTGTGGACGGGAATCGTTCAGGTGAGATCGTCGTGAGACTATTACGACATGGTGAGGCTGACTTCTTTCCCTCAAGGGCCTGGCACTGTTCTATGTTGGGTTCTACATCCGTTTTGATCCCCCGGTGACAGGGGAATCTGTCAGCGCGCCGGGATATGTTGCTCTCGTTTCTATCTACATATTTGCAGCTGTAAGTAGTGGCCATTCGGCACGTGCTTATCGGCATTAAAGTGCTGACAATCTTCTAGGTTTATCAAGTAAGTCACCACTCACTCCAGCTGTCTCCTACTCTCGAGACCATCTTCTTCAGCCATGACACAAGCTGACCCTCTGCAGTTCGGCTGGCGACCCGTCGTCTGGACCTACTCCTCCGAGATCCCTCCCGCCCGCCTCCGAGCGCTGATGATGGGCATGGCCACCGCCAGCCAGTGGCTGTTCAACTTCGTGGTAGCGAAGGCGACCCCAAGCATGTTTGCCACTCTCGGAACCAATGGATTCGGCACGTACTTCGTCTACGGCACCTTCTGCTTCATCATGGTGGTCTTCGCATTCTTCTTCGTCCCCGAGACGGCTGGTGTTGCGCTGGAGCAGATGGACGAGCTGTTCGAGAAGGACTCGCTCAGGGACAAGCTCTTGTTTAGAAAGGGGCCGCGGCTGAGCTCGAGAGATGATGCGGCGGAGGAGGGTGTGCTTGACAAGAAGAATGCTGAGCACGTGGAAGTGGTGTAAGCATAGGAAGACACAGCATGATTCGAGGATTTGATCAACGAAAACTGAAGTCCCTGCTGAATGAGACCGTACATGAGAATGTTTCCCACACGTGCTTTCAACGACGTTGGCGACTGAGCTTACACCGACAAGTGACTGCTGACAAGCCCTCCTAAACGTATGCGCGGTCAATCTGGCTAGTTTACATGCAACACAGTCTGTGACTGTCTCGAAGCTGCGCAATCTAGCACGATGACTTGCACTGACGATTCGTGGTAGCCTACCTTAGGTATGTTTTGGAACAACATTTACACAAAGTCCAGATGGAGCTCTACATCCGCGTTGACTCGCAGTCCCTTTGTCCGCTTTGTCCCGTCGTGGTGGCTTGCTTCGTCGGCGCGGCGAGCCGAGAAGAACCCAATTGCGCCCAGAGAAAGCCAGATGGCAAAGTTGAAAGCTGACATGCGCAAATATGCACGCAAACCCGGCAGCGGCCCAATGGCGGGAGCGGCAGAGCAACAGCGCGAGTGTGCATGGGGGAGAAAACGTGGCCGTCTTTCGTCGTGCAGCGTAAGTCGCATCGTCGGGCAGCAGCCACTGAAGACGCGGGATTGGCGCCATGTGCTTCATCGGACGGCGGGGGATTCGTCCATTGTGCCTCTGAGAGATTGGGCCATCGAGATCAGACGAGGTGCATTTTCACATCGGGCGATGTAGGGGAGGAAATCTGGAAAGTGCAGTGTAGGCGAAAATGGCTCAGTTGGAAGGGCTCGCCGTTCAGGCTGATGTGATGTGGTGGTGGTGGTGGTTGGGCTGCGTGGATGAAGGCTAGGGAACGGCCGAGATGGTACCTTTTGGCATAGCGGCTTCGTTGACGGAGGCGCTGAAGACGGGCATGCGGTGATGGGCTGATGAGATTTGCTGGGCGAGGATGATGCTGCTGCTGCCAAGGTTGGATGGATAGGATAGACACGGCTCAGCGATTGAGATTGTATGTACGCAGTAACGCATAGTATGCAGGGCATCACGTAAGTGTCCTTGTCCGCAGGTGCACATGCATGAGAAGAAGACGGTTCGGGTTATCGATTTTCGTCGATTACCTTAAGGTAGGTATCGGGTTGATGAAGCATGACAGCTGCGACAAGCCAGTGAGATGGGATGTAATTGGATGAGGGGACTATCTCGTTGTTGGCGTACCAACCTTTGGCATGGAACAAACACTAAGAACGGCACCGCAGAGTTGGATGAAGACCTCAAATTGACTGGCAATCGCATTCCCGATCCCGATGGGATGGATGGACAGCATCACTGCCAGCGTGGGCTGGAGACATGGGGGACAAGGTTCACGCCACGGTCTAGGACGTCTCAACGCTGTAGCTTATCGAACGAAGCCGCAGAACGATACCGTCGGATCACGGATGGTGCAGGTGAACGGGCAGAGAGCAATCCATGGCCGAGGTTGCAGCGTCGTAGAGTTGCATCTTGGGCTGTCCCTTCGTTCTGGGCGCGCGCTGCAGCGGTGTTGGTCGAGAACCACGCTGGCCTAGTCTGTCTGCGTCGTCTCATGCAGGGAATGAGAACGAGGAAAAGGCCAGTCACCAGCAGTCAAAGTCAAGTCAACAGCGGCCAAGTCACATCCAGTCAGCCGGTCAGTGTTAAAAAGAGCGGTGGGAACCCATCCGCAATCCTCGCTCTGATCCCCCAGAATGGAGAGAAGAGATGTTGGGTTCCCATTCTTTTCTGGACTGATCATTTGGCTTTCTCCGTGGGCATCAACTTGATTTGGCCGCACCCGACGTGGTCTGATAGCGATAGACGTGACCGGGAAGAGCATTCGTTCTTACGACTGAAGCAGCTTGCGCAGTCGTATTGCAGCAGACGGCACCAACAGGGCCTTTCTTTGGAGGGACCACTAGGACCGTTGTTCTCGCTCACCGTCTTTTCAGCGCGGCGATATCGACGATAGGCCGACGGACAGCGCCACGAACGACGGCCGATCCAGGAGGGTTGTGAGAGCCTCATATTACCTACTCACTCAACTGCTCTACCGCTACCACGGGTATCTTGAGAGACTGTCAAGAGCAGTGGGCCATCGACTTTCGAGAAGAAAAAGGGGGAGGAAATTACCTCGAATTACGTCAGGTGGGTCTGAGATTTCCCTCTGGTTGATTGTTTCTGCGTCAAGTTTGCGGCTCTTTTGTTTTCTTGAACGAATGCCGTCGGGGATGGCCGGTCTTCGTGTCTGCATGGCTCCTCTTCGCTCTCAGAGGCAGAGAGAGACTATCAGACGGTGGCGGCAATGGCTTCAGTCTGGCGGACACTTTCCGCTCAGCTCACCAGCACGGCCAACACAGCCAACACGGCACATGTGAGTTGAGTAGCCCTGGCTTATGGCCATCTCAGCTCACTTTTGGGGCAAGTGCATCCGGTGTAATGTGCGTTCTAGACGCTGTTAGTGGAAGCCCAATGGTTCAACCACTCGGCTGGGAGCGCAAAGGGGATTACGAAGACTTCACTGTTTGTCTCTTTGGGTATCCCGTCCGGGGGGGGGGGGGGGGGGGGGGGGGGGGGGGGGGGGGGGGGGGGGGGGGGGGGGGGGGGGGGGGGGGGGGGG
>JABGMY010004235.1:1913-17671 GCA_014705525.1 Colletotrichum sp. HC292
CACCCTCTTGGCCCCGCCAGTCCCTCCATCTCTCATGTCTATCCGCCTGTGTTTTTTCTGTGGCACTCCCGTTTCCTGCTGATCCATCCCCAAACAAGTAATTTCATGTAAAGGACGGTTTTTTTTCATCTTGTGTTTTGGAAAAACATACCAAGTCATGATATTAGCAAGAAAAATAAAATAGGGATAGCAAACCAACCGAAATAAGTTGGGAGTTTGGAAACAAACACCTGGTTCGGGGAGGGACTTTGACTATTGGCTGGAATAGAATAGCAGGAAAAAATAAGAGGCGAACCACTAAGCTGGCCCGAGGATACACATGTGAATCGGTTTCTTCCCAGTATTCGTGTCTTTTATCACTGTCTGTCTTGTTAGGTGGCCAATGTTCCCATTTTGTCTCCACACTCGGATACCCACGGGCGTGTTCGAGGAAGATCATGTGGTTCATTTTGTCCCTGTCCATCAATGGCACGGCCCATTTGTTTTCTTCGCCACAGGATTTGACATCTTGGTGAGAGAGCACTTGATGCGTGGGCGTTGGCTGCGGCTTAGTGGGCTTGGTTGATTGACACTTGACATAAGGGGGCCAGCCGTCGGTCAATTACCTGCGGAGGACGTTTCTACCGGATCATGCATTAATGCGTCCGCATCCTGTGTGTATTCTCAAATCGCAATTGGGCGGGTGGGCGGCTGGGCGGGCGCATAGCAGGAGGTGGGCGTTATTTGACATGTTTGACGGCTGGAACACCTGTCAAAAAGAGTTATCTCAGAAAAGAATTGACCATCTAGATTCAGGTGATTGTATTTTTTCTCGGCTTCTGTCTAAGTCTGGGATGTGTGACATTGCCAGCATTGGGCAGCTTTGTAAAACGACAACCAAAAACAAGAAATGTGGCCGCCACTTGGTGAATGGTAGACGGCTGCACCATGATTTGCGAAAGGAACAGAGATAGAAAGACATAAAACCATGCAAAACCCAAAGTAATACTAATCCAAATCATTTCATCATCATGGCCCGACTCCAGCAGGCTCCCCTGGGATATGCGACCCACGACACCGCGAACCCGTTCTATCTAATGCTTGCCGCGACACACACACATAAACACATACGGGCGCGGGAAGAGATAGGAAACCAGCCCCTTGACACTTTCCTGTCTTGCCCTGCAACCCAAAAATAAGGCACAAAACAACCTTGAGCGATGCTTTCGATGCTAAATTATCCGGAATACTCCCCTGGCCGGGGTGCCCCGGTCCGCGGAGACGCCACAACATGTGTCTATTGCAGCAGACCCTCCTCGAGCATGTCAGCCTTCGTCTCGCGGACGATGTCGCCGAGCTCCTTGATAGTGTCCTTGTCACGGGGAAGGGTGTGACCCTTGGCGTGGTCGAACAGGTAGGCGGTGTCAGGATCGCACATGTTGTACAGAGCCATGGAGCCGTCCACGTAAGGATCCAGGGATCCGACTGGGAATGGGATCGTCAGCAAATCCACCCCGCGCTCCTGCGCCTAACCATGATGATCCGCAATAACATATCATCAATGGCGATCATAACAAGAACTCACTGATGTGAAGGGTCCGGGCCTCGATCCTCTCGTCGGACTCGTCAGACAATACGAGAGCGTGAGTCTTGGGGTCAACCGGGGGCCAGCCGGCGAAGAAGATGCCGTACTTGAAGGCCGGCTGTTGGCCGGAGCGCTTCAGCCGGCGCTGCTCGTAGAGCATGAAAGTCGAGGCCACGGTGGCGCCCTCGGAGTAGCCGATGATGCCGTCAAAGGGGCCGCGCTTCTGGACAATCTCGCTGATGTACTTGATGGCCCTGTCGGTGCTGCGATGCGTCGTCGCGATACCCTCCCTCATAAGTTCTCTCATGGTGTCTTCCGGGTTCTCGCACTGGGGGAAGTCGCGAATACGGGCGAGAACGTCGTCGCTGTGAGTCTTCTCAACGTCCTTATCGGGCTCGATGAAGCGGTAGTAAGGCGGGGCACCGAAGTAGTCTTCGAAGCCCGGAGGCGGAACGGCCTTGCAAGGGCCATGAATGAAGTGGAACTGCGCTGTGCCGTCCTCAGAGAGCTCCTTCAGGATGGGGGCTGTGACAAGTGTCAGTATATAAATTGCCTGTCACAAATGAAGCCGGCCGCGATGGTCTCCCGTGGCTTGCAGTGACAGACTTACCAAGTTGTACTTGGAATTTCTAGCGCCATTGTTAGTGGGTGAGCCATAGATGGTTGGGATTTTAGTACTCACGTCCGAGCTGCCATAGGCACCGGGGAGGCAGAGGAAGCGCATCGTAGGCATGGTGAAAGACGGCTAGCGTGACCTGATTGACAGCTGAACCGAGCGAGAGGGCGTCCAATGACAGGTGGACTAAAAACGACGATGTGTATGATATATGAAAGGTCGTCTGGTAAATATGTGTGGGTTGCGATTCTGTGAAGATGCGGAGGATGATGATGATGAATCAGCGAGCTGCAAAGATGGGATTAAAGACGAGAATGATCTGGCCAAAGGGGAGCGTTTTAATCAATTTGATGCTATCTAAACAGTGGCCGTAGGATGATGACCGGGCGTAGATGAACGGGCTATCGGCTCATGAAGCAATCATCAGCTCAGACAGGCAATGAGACGGCGCGCAGCTGTAGACGCGGGACGATGACAAGACAGGAGGAGGCTGAGTTGGATCCATCCGCTCCCAAAGCTGGAACGCAAGCAACTCAAATCGACCGAAACCCGGGAGCGAATAAGGAAATTGTGAAACTCTGCACCTCATCAAGATTGCGGCAGGGGACATGGAGTCGGTACCTTGCCGCGGAGAGGATGGGACCAGCATACACAGGTACAGGCACAGGAAACGGGACGGGTTGTGGTGGGTTGGAACTGGCGCGCTGCGCTGCTTGAGGAGCTCCTGAATGATGCCGTCCTGCTTGCAGCAGCAGTAGTAGCAGCAGCGGCAGCAGCAGTGCCGCCACACCTGCTGGAGAGTGGATTAGAGGGGCGAGGATGGACGATGAGTGGATAAGTTGGGGTGAGGTATGAGACCGGCCTGTGGGCGTCGGTCCATGAGACGGGCTTGGCTAGGTGGTGGTCCGGCCCCCAGGTGAATGTCGAAGAAACTGGACGAGGATATGTGGGCAGCGAGAGTCAGACTGGGGGGCGAAACAAGCGCCGGGAGACGCCACGCCACATGGCAGGAATCGAGGAACGTCTGTCGGTGGGCTTCTCTGCAGGAGGGCGAGACATTTGGCAGTTGATTTGGCAGGCCATCGAAATTGGCAGAGGTGGCAGCGGGCCAGAGCCTAGGGCAGGGTCTGGGCATCCCGAGATCCGAACCCTCGGTGGACGAGGCGTTGGTGATGCACTGGTGCAACCGATGACATGCTGGTGGCAGTGACTGGGCTTTGGACCTGGACGGCGGTCCGGTGAGCTGTCACCTTGTAAGCTTGGAACGGGATAAGGAAGTGCCCGCGCGGGGGCGCAGAGGGTGTGTGTGATGGCTTGTCTATCTGGCTGGAAGGACGAGCGAGATGTGCAATGAGATGGGTGGGCGGCAGATGGAGGGGGCGCGAGGGCGGACGACGAATGGCGGGCTTGGGTTGGACGAGGGCGATGTGTATGTGTGCGTACGTGCGTACATGAGGGCGAGTGAGCGTGGAATCCGTGGATTGCGGATGAGTGAGGGAGATTGGGCGAGTGGGTGGCTGGGGGCGATTGAGCGAGCGAGCGAGCGTAGGAGTAGGCGCGTGTGTTTGCAGAGAAGAAACATTGTTTTGCAAAGATGCGTTTCTTCGGAACGACCGTTCGCTGAGTTGCAGAAAAGATGGACAAGTTGCGTCGATAGTTGGGGGCTAGGCCAGGTACCGGGACCCCTGCAAGGAGAACGAAGACGGCGTTTGCCGGGATATCCCTTTGGAACGGTTCGTGTTAGCAACGACTGATGTTCAGGAAGCGCAGCGCAAGGCAAGGCAAGACAAGGCAAATTTGGAGGGATTGGGCTGCAGGGACAAGGGCCAGGGCAGTCGTGGTGCTGGCGCGTGTCAAATAAGAGCTTTGATGGTGTAACGGCACGGGTAGAAGTGCGACGGGCGCGCTTGTGATTTGGAAGCTGCCAAAGCTTTCTGACAGAAGCAGTTTTAGAAACACCCTCAATGCCTTGGGCTCCTTGGGGTTCCTTCCATTGATTGGGGGTGCCAGGATAGGGCGAGGTCGACGTGAGTCCGAAACCGATCAACTTGACTCGCTGGTGGATGGATGTTGTTGCGGTTGTAGTGGGTTGGCGGCAAAAGAAGATGTGATGAGGATCGATTGACGTTACGAGAAAACGAGGTCAGGTGGGCGAAGATGAGTGCACCGTGACGTTATTGGCGATATGCATATTGGCGTAACGGTGCACCACACTACCTACCTTAGCAGATACCAGGATAAGAGAAGTGGGTACGCACCTTTCCTGCCCGATCCACTGGCGATAAGCATTTTTTCTGCCTCACCACGCGGTGGTGGTGCACTCAGGGTCAGAAACACCCACCTCACCTGCGGTGTAGCACGGTCACACTGAGTGCGGGTGACACCACAGGTGGAGACGCTCACCTTACCTTGACTTCACCCAGTGCCTCGGTGAAAGCAAAGGTGACCTAATCGGGAGACAGATGCGACCATTCCTTTTTCGAACGGCGGCGCAGGACCAAGACCAAGACCAACAACACCCAAGACCTGACCTGCACTGCACTGCAGTCAGTTGGTTGCACCGGACCTGCAGCCGTTCACACTTTGGTTCCTGGCCTCGGCTCTTTCTCTTTGCTTATTGGGCGCCGACTGACTCTCGAGTAATTAGCCGCACCGGTCTTGCATTCTGTATGCACCCCTGGAAGAACTCCCCCACTCTATCCCGATCGTCTCTGCAACCGCCGTCATTCTGTGGCAGTCCTGGGTCATGTAAAATGGTGCTTTACCTACATCAACCTACCTTACCTTAGGTTACCTAGGTAGGGTGATTGAAGATGCGATAGGCGGCATCGCCCGGGCGGCAGACAGGCAGCCAGGATATGGCAAGAACAGACGGTCCGCTCGACGCCTTTCGCCGCCGCTATTGCGACTGTCGGTGCTTTTGACACAAGACACACTCTTTTCCAAACAGAACAACAAACGAGCGCCGATGTCCAGACCAAGATGGAGGGAAAACATCCAGTGTGAGTGCGGACGAAGAAACAAGCACCGCCTCCTTGGTTGGCCCTGCATTTCCGCCTCCTGCATCTCTCACGGAATCAGGCAGAGTTCCAGCAACTGCAGCACCGTCTGCAGCATCATGACCGGATGATGGCAGCCTGGAGTGTTGAACATCAGAGATCCCCCATCTTGGCCTCCGTTCTTTGGGGCGCAGGCAAAGAAAGCAGAGATGGCCTTGCATTTCCTGCTCACTGCGCCCCATCATCTCGTCTTCGGGCAGCAGCGAAGTGAGGGACTTGGGACACTGGGTCGCGCAGGATCCTCCTCATCCTTCTCCTTGGGACTGTTGTGTTGTTTTATTGGCTCGCCACGACGGCGGGAATCTCCATGTCGCCAGACATCGGCCTCACATCCCCCCAAATAGCTCACCCGGTATTTCCCAAAATGCCAGTGTGCAGCCATGCAGACCTTACATAATCCCCCACGAGGTTCAGAGTAAAGTGCTGTTGTCGGTGGTGAATCGTGATACCAGCCGTACGTATGGACGTTCCCTTAGTAAGGGCAGAGGTCAGGCACAGGTCAGACGCAGGGTTGGCCGTTGTTTGGCGCACCTCACCAAGTGAAGCAGGGTGCCTGCCCGCCGGCCCGCAAAACCGAGTCCAAGGCTCTGTTCTGCTCTGCGCTGCGCTTGCTGCTGCTGCCCAGTCCAGTTGCTGACACCGGCGCAGTGTTCAGGTGCTGCACGCACTATTTGCGCTGGCCAGAGTGCACCTCAGCAGCAGGGTAACGGCAGCAACGCAATCGTGCCGGGGCAACACTGCTGCTGAGATGCTCCACTCCGTGTGCTGGCCCCCAAATGCCCAGCGTTCAGGGCCTCAGTGCTGTGTTCTTTTTCAGTGGGGTCGCCCTAGGTTGGTTCCTCTCGATGGCCCCACTCCGGCGTCTGGACCCGCTTACCTCATCTCCAAGCTCCGGGGGACCAGCACCCAGCACCCAGCACCCACCCAGCACAAACAACACCAACACCAATACGAACACCCAACACCAGCACACGCGCATCGTAAGCTGGGCCTTCGCCCTCCACCACCTCACCTCCGAACCACGCCACCGGGCCCCCGTCCGCGAGGTTCGAGGGTTCATTGCGCTCCATGTCTTGGTCCGAGTCAAACGTCCGTCTTTCTGCAGCCTGCGTCTGAATGCACGCAGACGCACGCCAGTCGACCTGTCTTGCAGTACTACTGCTCAATTGCAAACAAACTAAGGCACAATCCGACAGCCGTTCCATCAAAGACAAACCGTTCTTGCAGCCCTCTCGTCCAGTCGCCTTCTCGTCGCCTCTTCGCCTGTACTCGCCATGCACCCCCGAATCGAGGGTACCGATTGGCCCTGCAGATGTACCTGGATCAGCCTGCTTGCTCTCTCGGTGTGTCCAGAGGCACCAGAGGCATCAGAGACAGTCTTCAGCTCCGGTGACCTCCCCTCCGCCGGTAAAACCGTCCCCGGAAAAGGTTCCTCGGGCGAGATGAGCTGATGTGGGATCCTCACCCCGCAGTGGCCGACAAATCCCGTTAATACGCATAATCAGTTCATCGAAGTTGCTTTTGGCCGAAATGACTGTACACCCCGGAACAGAGACAAGACATGGAGCCAGCTTCTCGCCCGCCCGGCGCAGCGACCACCTCCCTGCTCCTTGAGGATGAGGGGGGAGGCGACGTCGTGGCCAGCAAGGTATGCCGCTGCTCCGCTGACCCGGCCCTACATGGACTGCCCGGCATCGGATGTGCCCTGGCATCTCTCCGTGGATGCTCCAACTACACCAGACGCTGCATACATTCCATGCAACACGAGTACCTTTCTGCCACCCGTACGCCCTACGCAGTACACACTGCTATGCGCCGCCCAATATGCACGTTCGGGATCTCCCTATGATCTACCTAACCGTCAGGCAAATCTAAATCACACAGGCTAGTCTGTGCGAAGAACTCCGGCCGACTTGGCGATCTGATCACCAAAAAGTCCCTTCCATGTCAACTCACCCGCGACGGAGCGAGCACCATGATTCTTCCCCATGCCGTTCATCAGCTAAAAAGCCTACAAAGAATCCCAACCGGGACCATCACAGAACATTCGTCACACTCACTCATCTCATCCCCAATAGAGGAGGCTTGGTACGTACTCAATATCAACCTGGCCCTGCCCACTCTCAGTTCAGTGACAAGAATATACACATCTGAGAGCCTCTCCTCCTCTTTCTCCCTCCTCTCACCTCACTCACTTCTTTACTTTTCTTCCTCCCAAATTTTTTTTTTTTGCATTCAAGGAACGCCTAGAGCGCCAAACTTTCGCTGCACCATCTCTCGTTGATTCGACGAATGCCTGCGGTATAGAGAACGACTACAAACTGCGGTCTCCGCGATCCTCCCCTCTCCCCCGTCACTCACCATGGCGCCCGGCGTCCTGTCCTACTCCTCCTCCGGGACATCGCCTTCGGCAAGTCCTGTAATGATGACCCCGATCGACCACTCCGACACCACTTCCGATGGCTTCACGAGCCTCTCTGTTGGGCCCCTAGACGGCACCGGCCTTGGCATCAACGGCCAGTCGACAAACGGCCACTCCAACGGTCACTCCAGCAGCAACGGCCACTCCAATGGCGCCTCTTACACCAATCCCGTTGGTGGCAGCGACGCCGGCCTGAAGCAGATGCCCATCGCCATCGTCGGTATGGCCTGCCGCATGCCCGGCAGCGTCTCCAGCCCTGCCGAATTCTGGGAGCTGTGCTCCCGTGCCAGAACCGGCTTCACGCCTGTGCCCAAGAAGCGCTTCAACCACGAGGCTTTCTACCACCCCAACCCGGGCAAGACTGGAGCTTACCACGCCGAAGGTGGTAACTTCTTGGACGTCGACCTGGAGTCCTTCGATGCCCCGTTCTTCGGGCTGACAGAAAAGGAGGCCATCTCGATGGACCCCCAGCAGCGTCTGCTGCTCGAGTGCACATTCGAGGCGCTCGAGAACGCTGGTGTTCCCAAGCACACAATCGTTGGAAAGGACGTTGGTGTTTTCGTCGGTGGTTCTTTCGCGGAGTACGAGAGCCACCTGTTCCGGGATAGCGACACGATACCCATGCACCAGGCCACAGGTATGAGGATGACCCCTGCACCTCAGACATTAACATACGCTAATATGCCCCTTCAGGATGTGCCCATGCGATGCAGTCCAACAGGCTTTCACATTTCTTCGATCTCAGGGGACCTAGTTTCACAGCAGATACTGCTTGCTCTGCGAGTTTGGTCGCCCTTCACTTGGCGTGCCAGAGTCTGCGCGCCGGCGAGTCCACCTCCGCCATTGTCGGTGGCTGCCATCTGAACATGCTCCCTGAGTTTTGGATTTCCTTCTCTTCGTGCAGGTGAGTGAAACCGGTATTCGCGTGGAAGCTTCATCGTGTTCCGTCATGTTAACAAAGCGTTCTGCAGATTGCTCGCAGACTCGGGTCGCTCCATTGCCTTTGACCAGCGTGGTACCGGTTTCGGTCGCGGTGAAGGCTGCGGTATCATCATCCTCAAGCCTCTTGACCAGGCCATCAGGGATAATGACTCCATCCGCGCTGTCATCCGCGGTACCGGCATCAACCAGGATGGAAAGACGCCAGGCATTACGATGCCCAGTGGCGCAGCACAGGGTATGCATCAAAACTGTCTCCAGGACCGTGAAACCAAACGCTGACAAAAACTTGTGCAGAGAAACTCATGAAGCAGGTCTACAGGAATGCAGGCCTTGACCCTCATGACACTGGTTACGTTGAGGCTCACGGCACGGGCACCAAGGTCGGTGACCCGATCGAGGCCACCGCCCTCCACAACGTTTTTGGCAACAACAGATCCGCCAAGGACCCTCTTTTCATCGGCTCCGTGAAGTCGAACATTGGCCATTTGGAGGCCGCCTCCGGTATCGCCGGAGTCATCAAGGCTGCGATGATGCTCGAGAGAGGCTTCCTCCTGCCCAACCATGACTTCAAGAAGCCCAATGAGAAGATTCCTTGGAAGGAATGGAACATGAAGATTCCTGCCACTCAGAGGCCGTGGCCCAAGAACAAGAAGTACATCAGTGTCAACAACTTCGGATTCGGTGGCACCAACGCCCACATTGTTCTTGAGAAGGCACCTTTCGTCGCCGCTCCTAGAGACAAGATGCTGCCTCCTCCCGAGGCCAAGAAGGTCAAGGGCACTAAGAAGTTGTACATCTTGTCTGCCAACGACAAGAACTCCGTCCAGGAAGTTATGAAGAACCTTGTCGTCTACCTCGAGCAGAGGCCCGAGATCTTCCAGCACGACCTGATGGAGAACATCGCCTACACTCTTGGCTCGCGCCGCTCCATGCTTCCTTGGAGGGCCGCCATCACCGCCGACGACTCTTTCGAGCTCATCGAGACGCTCAACAGCGGCAAGGTCATCCCCGGAAAGGAGGGTGAGCCGTTGAGAATCGGCTTCATCTTCACCGGTCAGGGTGCTCAATGGTGGGGCATGGGTCGTGAGCTCTACGGCCAGTTTCCCGTCTACGCTGCTGCCATTGACAGAGCCGACGAGTGCCTGAAGAAGTTGGGCGCCGAGTGGTCTCTCAAGGCCGAGCTCAACAAGGACCAGGAGACCTCCAAGGTTTCTGACGCTCACATCAGCCAGCCGGCTTGCAGTGCTGTACAGCTTGCGTTGACGGATCTGCTCCGCACCTGGGGTATCCGCCCTGCGGCTGTTGCCGGTCACTCCAGTGGGGAAATCGGCGCTGCCTACGCTGCCGGTATCATTGGCTTCGATGCCGCCATGGCCATTGCCTACCACCGTGGTAGACTCATTCCCATTCTCAAGAAGAGACACCCCGATCTTAAGGGTGCCATGATGGCTGTTGGCGGTACCAAGGAGGAGGTCCAGCCCATGATCGATGCGCTGAAGGAGCAGCAGGTCAGAATTGCCTGCTACAACAGTCCTTCCAGCTTGACCATCTCTGGTGACGTCGCCGCCCTTGGCGAGCTCGAGAAGAACCTCGAGGAGAAGCAGATGTTCAACAGACGCCTGCAGGTTGAGACTGCTTACCACTCTCACCACATGAACCTCGTCGCCAAGGAGTACCGCGAGTCCATCTCCGAGCTTCCTCATCCCCGCACCACCGAGGTCCGCTTCCACTCCTCGCTGTACGGCCACCAGATCGACGGCTTCGAGTGCCAGGCTCACTACTGGGTCAACAACTTGACTTGTGCCGTCCGCTTCTCTGAGGCTCTCGAGACTATGCTCGAGCCTGTTGGCGAACACAAGCACGGTGTCAACATGCTCATCGAGCTTGGTCCCCACTCCGCTCTCCAGGGACCCATCAAGCAGATCCTCAAGCACGTTGGCGACAGCGCCATGAAGATCCCCTACGCTGCTCCTCTCATCCGTAAGAAGGATGCCGTTGAGTCTGCTATGGAGGTGGCCAGCAGTGTCATCACCAAGGGTGCCATCCTCAACATGGACGCCATCAACTTCCCCAAGTCTGGGAAGAAGCCGTCACTGTTGACCGATCTGCCCCGGTACGCCTGGAACTACTCGAACAAGTACTGGCAAGAGTCCCGCATGACGCAGATGCACAAGTACCGCAAGTCGCCTCGCAACGACTTGATCGGTCTTGAGGCCATCTACTCCAGCGATTTGGAGCCCACCTGGAGAAACATTGTCCACCTGGACGATCTCCCTTGGCTGCGCCACCACCAGATCCAGGGCTTGACTGTCTTCCCCATGGCCGGCTTCATCGCCATGGCTCTTGAGGCTTCCGCGCAGTGGGCTCAGCGCAAGGAGCTGTCCTTCGAGAAGTTTGAGCTGAGAGAAATCTCCGTCATCAAGCCCCTGGCTCTCAACGACACCGACGTCGAGATGACTATCAACCTTCGCCCTCACCAGGAGACCAACCTCAGTGCTTCTGAGACCTGGAAGGAGTTCCGTATCTGCTCTTGGTCGCACGGCAGCGGCTGGACTGAGCACTGCGTCGGTCTCATTGCCCTCCATGGTACCGAGACCAACGAGGTTGACGGTGAGGAGCAGAAGCTTGCTGCTCTCCGCGGTGCAGAGGCTACCATCAAGGCCAGCGATGGCCCCGACGCTGTCGATATCAACGAGACTGAGATGTACCAGCGCCTCACTGATCTCGGTGTCGGCTACGGACCCTCTTTCCAGGGTGTCAAGGCCTGCAAGGCTTCCAACAAGTTCTCCCACGGCAGCATTTCATCCGCTGATATCATTGCGGACATGCCTAACCACTACATGACCAGCACTGTTCTCCACCCTACCTTCTTGGAGTCCCTCATTGAGATGTACTGGCCCATCCTTGGAGCTGGCCGTACTGAGCTCAACACTGTCTACCTCCCCTCCTCCATCGCGAGACTGTGCATCTCTCGTGACATCACTGCCCTCACCAAGGAGGCTGGCAGCTCTCTGAAGGCCTACGCCAAGGCCGACTTCTCTGCGACCGAGGCCCGTCCCACCAAGGTCTCCATCTTCGCCACCAACGAGAAGAAGGACATTGTCATCGAGATTGACGAGCTTACCGTCTCCCCCATCATTGACGGCCAGACTGATCTCGGCAACAACCCCGCCCGCGAGCTCTGCTATAAGCTCGAGTGGGAGAACGTTGGCGACCTGAAGTCCTTGTCCGGCAAGGGCAAGAAGAACGCCTCCAACGGAGTCAAGGTCGATGCCCCTCTCCCCGATGTTGACGTTGCCATCATCCACGGCGAGTCCAACTCCCAGCAGATGCTGGCCAACGGTCTTGCCATTGCTCTGGCAAGCTCCACCTCCAGGCTCCCCGAGATGGGAGCTCTGCACGAGGTCAACACCGAGGGCAAGCTTTGCGTCGTTCTCACCGAAATCGAGCAACCCTTCCTTGCCAACCCCACCAAGGAGCAGTTTGCTGACATCCGCAACATGATTGCCGGTGTCCAGGGCTGCCTCTGGGTTGTCCGCGGTGCCTACGACAAGGCCACTTCTCCCGAGTCCAACATGATTGTCGGTCTCAGCAGAACCGTCCGCTCCGAGTCCGTCCTGCCGTTCGCCACCCTCGACTTGGATGCCAACAACGAGCTGGATGAGGATGATGCTTCCGCCGTCATCTACGAGATCTTCAAGCTGGCCTTCAACACCAACGCTTCCTCCACCAGCGAGCTTGAGTTTATGGAGCGCTCCGGCAAGTTCTTCACTCCCCGTATCATTCACGATGAGGAGATGAACGAGTTTGTCCACCGCGAGACCAACCCCAGCATCGTCGAGCTCCAGCCCTTCGGCAAGGACGATCGCAACCTGAGAATGGAGTTCTCCACTCCTGGTGCCATCGAGACTGTTCACTTTGTCGATGATAATCTCGTCAACCAGCCCCTCGGCGATGAGGAGGTTGAGTTCGAGGTCAAGGCTGTCGGCATGAACGTTCGCGATGTCATGCTCGCCAAGGGTCAGATCCCCGACGCTGACAAGCACGCTCTTGGTGTTGAGGCTGCCGGTATCATCACCCGTGTTGGTTCCGCTGTCAAGTCGCACAAGGTTGGTGACCGCATCGCTGCCCTCACCATCACCCACGGTGCCTACGCTACCCGCACCCGCACCACGGCCGCCAGCGTCATGCCCATCCCTCCCAAGATGTCCTTCGTCGACGCCGCCACTCTTCCCTTGGCCTACTGCACTGCCTACTACAGCTTGGTTGAGCAGGCTCGTCTCCGCGAGGGCCAGCGTGTGCTCGTCCACTCTGCCGGCGGTGGCATTGGCCAGGCTTCCGTCTGCCTGTCCAAGATGATTGGCGCTGAGGTGTTCGTGACCGTCAGCTCCGCCGCCAAGAAGAAGCTTCTCATGCAGCACTATAACGTTCCTGAGGACCACATCTTCTACAGCCGCAACACCACCTGGAGAGCCGCTGTCCGTCGTGCCACCAACGACGAGGGTGTCGACGTTGTCCTCAACACCCTCCCCGGTGCTGACGCTCTCAGGGAATCCTGGGCTTGTCTCAGCCGCTTCGGCTACCTCGTCGATGTCAGGAGGAAGGATGGCTCTCGAGCCACCCGCCTCGACATGGGCCAGACCGACAGCAACGCCTCATTCTTGAGTGTCGACATCTTCGGCCTTGCCGCCGAGAGGCCCAAGATCATGGAGAGACTCGTCAAGGATGTTGCCAAGCTCCTTGCCGATGATGAGCTTCGCCCCATCGACCCTGCTACCGTCTTCCCCGTCTCCACTATGGAGACTGCCTTCAAGACGCTGCAAACCACCCAGGGTCCCGGCAAGTTGGTCGTTGTCCCCAGCGCCTCCGATGTCGTCATGGCCACCCCCTCCAAGGGAATGACGGACCTTTTGAAGCCTGATGCCACCTACCTCCTCATCGGTGGTACTGGTGGTCTCGGTCGCTCCATGTCCAGGTGGATGGTCGCCCACGGTGCCCGCAGCTTGGTCCTCCTGTCCCGTTCCGGCTCAGCTACCGGCAAGGTTAAGGAGCTCATCGACGAGGCTGCTGCTGAGGGTGCTCACATCACCGTCCGCTCTTGCAACGTTGCCGACCGCGCCAGCGTCGAGGAGCTCTTCAACTCTGGTCTCAAGGGCCTGCCTCCCGTCCGCGGTGTCATCCACGGTGCTATGGTCCTTCGCGTAAGTCTCTTACTCACTACCCGCATTCACACGCCCACTAACACTTGCACAGGATGTTCTCTTCGAGAAGATGACCTACAGCGACTACACCCAAGTGACAGAGTCCAAGGTCCAGGGTGCTTGGAACTTCCACCACGCCCTGCAAGACCGCTCCATCCCCTTGGACTTCTTTGTTGCCATCTCCTCCGCCGCCGGTGCCGTCGGCAACAGAGGCCAAGCAGCCTACGCCGCCGCTAACTGCTTCCTTAACGCCTTCGTCCAGCACCGCCTCGCCAATGGTCTCCCGGCTGTCTCCCTCGATCTCACCGCCGTCTCCGACGCCGGCTACGTCGCTGACGGTGACGCCGAGCGTGCCGCCGAGATCATGAAGAACTTGGGCTCCGACACCATCTGCGAGGCTGAGGTCCTCGCCCTCCTGGGCGCCTCCATCGCTGGTAAGACCTCCGTCGCCAACCACCACATCATTACCGGTATGCGCATCACGCCCGCCGTCCAGCCCTTCTGGACGCCGGACGCCAAGTTCAAGGGCATGCGCCTTGCCGCCGAGGAGCTTGCCGCTCTCGAGGCCGGCTCCGGCGCTGTCTCGCTCAACGCCGCGCTCAAGGCGTCCCGCAGCGAGACTGAGGCCATGGATGTTGTCTGCCGCGGCCTCGTCGAGAAGATCGCCGCCGTGCTCATGATGGAGACGGAAGAGCTCGACATCACTCGCAGCTTGGCGCATTACCCGCTCGACTCGCTTGTCGCCATTGAGATCCGTAACTTCATTACGCGCGAGTTCGAGGCCAACATGCAGGTCTTGGAGCTGCTTTCCAGCGGAAGCATCCAGACGCTGACTAAGGCTGTCTGCAAGAAGAGCAAGCTCTGCGTCGGCTTTGACTGGAGCAGTTAGATCGAGAGATAGTTTGTGGATTTTGTGAGAGTGTGAGAGCGCAGCATTTCCTTTTTCTTTGACTTGTTCATTTTATCTACAACACACAAACGAAACGGTCACAGTACTGCATGAAGATGATGAAATCTATTTCCTTATTTCTTACTTAGATTGTTCGATGGCCGGGGACAGGGACGATGACGACGAGAGGGAAATATAATTACCTATTATATCACACGAGAAACAAACATGATGTGGGAATAGAGGGGAGAAGGCGTATCTATGGGATAGGAATAAGGTGGTTGGATGGTTGGTTGGTATACGGGACACAAGGGCGACCAGACCACAATGCTGGGTCTCCTTTTCATTATTTTTCTGTATCTCTTTTTCCTTGTTTTGTGTTCTTTCTATGTTTTTATGAGTGTGTATCTCTATGGTCTTTGGGGAGGGGTATAACCGCCTGGAAATTTGCGGTCATGGGATGGGGTGGATTGGGAAATGGAAGAGAGATGAGATGGGAGACAGAGATTGGAATCATTGGGATTGGGAGTTTTGATGTCATATTCTTCAGATGTTTTCTGATTTTGTGGATTTGAAATGTGGTTAAGGTATGAGATTAGAATTTGCAGACTTTCCTTAGTAAACATGGCATTTATTACACATTTTCGAAAGGAGGTTGGGTGATAATATTGAGAGAGATTGAGATCACCCTTATTTATGAGTCGACTTTCTCGAAATTTATAGAATATCATCGCTATCATCGCTGTCATCGCTGTAATCGCTGTAATCGCTGTCATCAATGTCATCGAGGTCAGACAGAGAGGCGTAAGGAAATTGTTGAACCACTTCCCAGGCGTGCATCCTAGCTTCTGTGCTGATCCCAATGGCTTTCATTCTGTCCAGGATACGTTCGGTGATTGAATGATCTCGGCCGAAGTTCTCGAGAGCGACGTCCAACGGCGTACTTCCCCAGTGATCTTTCATAGACAGACTGGCGTCAACCTGGCCTGAATCAAGTAAACAACGCGCTGTCTCTTCCGTTCGACGGAACAGGGCGATATGAAGTAGCGTTTCCCCATCTTCATC
>JABGMY010004235.1:18610-33417 GCA_014705525.1 Colletotrichum sp. HC292
GACCGAATAGTAATCGGACGACCTCCAGTCAGAGTTCGTATCGGAGTCGGAAAAATTACGACTGACAGCGTCGAAGGAGAGATACGTGACGCAAGATTCGACAATGAGTTCTTGCGCATTCGGTAACCACCGTTCGGCGGTCCTCTCGAAGTATTCCTGCGTCGTGTAGTGAACAAGACGAATGATTCCACTCTCTTCATCAACGGTGACCAGTCCGGCGCAGGCTGACACGATATCTTCTAGCTCAGTAATATTGTCTTCATCTAGATCATCTGTGTCTCTTTCGACGGCAAGAGCGTGTTGTAATTCCAATGTCTTGAGTGGTCGTCTGGCGCACACGATCCAAGATAACGCGTCTTTGGCGAGCGTCTCTTGATCTGCGAGCTGCCCTTCGATGCGTTCCATGGCTTCGTCATAAGCATTATCGTAGGCTGAGGATCCGCTCGCAAATTTGCTGAGGGTGTCCTTAATGGCTTTTGCTGAGCGTTTGCCTTGTAGTGAGTCTAAGTAGAGTTGGGCCAGCAAGAACCTTGCGAAATAGTTCAGTTCAATTATTCATTATGGGGGAAATCGCATCACTTACATCCCTTGAACAGCCCGAACAATGCTGTGTTTGACTTCGCTTTGTAGTTCGTTGCTCTTTCTCACAGCTTGGGGAAGCTTGTACATGTGACCATCCAGGAATTCCATCACATCTTCATCAGTGGCCCGAATTTCGACTGATGGAGCGTCGTCAAAGTAGCTCTCGATTTCCGGTATGTGTCTAGAAGTCGCGAGGATATTGACATATGCAGTCTTGGAAAGTCCCAACACGGTTTTGAGAAGCTCATCTCGATACCCTTCATCTCCGCGGAACTCATCTAATGCATCGGCAAGTATGTACACCTTGTCAAAGCAAGATATCACAGACCGAAGGCATGCTGTGACTTATGGCGTCGACATTGGAGTACGGTCCTCGGGGCTTTTATGCTTTTCGTAAGTTTTGTCCACATCATTGAGTCCAGCCGGCATGGCCCAATAAAGCTGCTTCAGAATACTAGCGAGTAAGTCGTGAGGTTTTTGTTCGTTGTGTCGCCGGAAGTTGCAGAACAGGTAAGCAATGCCAACTGTAGAATCCTGACCAAACCGATCTTGGAGGTGCTCAATGACGATTGGAGAGAGCATGGTCTTTCCAGCGCCTGGCATTCCAGGACAGAATAGCGTCTTTCGATCTTCGTCGATCCAAGTTTGGAACTCGGGAGATTCGAGAAGCCACTGTCCAGTTCCCTCCTGTCTTCTCTCGAGTTTGTCAATCTGCTGTGCTGCAAAGTCGATCGGCGTGATCCAGCCCAGAATCTTCCTCTTCTTTTCATCGAGATGCCTTTCGGTAAATTCTTTGCGTGTAGATCGGACCTCAAGATTGGTATTAACAACAATTGCAGTGTTGTCAATCAAGATTTTGCTGTTGATATCCTGGCACCGCCGCTGCACATTTTCGATTGCCGACTGTGTCTTTTGGTTAGAAAACGTCGCCTTTAGTCGCTCCCATCCGAAACGGCTCCCGCCAAGTCGCTTTTGAAGGCCTTTGAGCACGTCTTCTAGCTCTGTTTTGCAAGTGAAGAGCATAGCTGAGTCATCTGAGTTTGATGGTGCCGCCAGATTTGACAAAACCGCGGAAAGTTTGCCCTCGAAGGCGGAGATGAAATCAAGATTCTGGATGAGGTGGTTGTACGTTTCCCAAAGAGTCTTGTGCAAGCCGTCCACCTCGCTCTTGAACTTCTTGGCATCGGCTGGGGCGTCTCGCCAGTTCAAGCCCAGCTTGGTACATGTCGCGAGAATTTGGCCTGCCACACCGATGATGCCAATGATCCCGGACGGATCCATGTTGAAAGTACTCCTTCGCGCGATGGTAAACACTCACGGCATGCGACGGCACGAAGGTCCATGCGAAATCGCAAGGGGAAGGAAGACAAGAAATCAGTGCTCATCGAGATGGAAATGGGGAGAAGCTGGCCGCCAAGAGTCAGCAGTGGTCAAGTGTCTGCCCAACTCAGCCTGCCGATAATCACAGCCCCAAATGCGCATGTCCCTCCATATCCAGCGTCAATGAACCAATCTGGACTAAGAATTTGGATGCAATGACGGGGCCCCACGCATCTCACCACGCAGTCTCTAACCAATCTGATTCGCTTCGTAACATTGTGTTGCATCGAAACGGATACCCCATTGGTTGTCATCTGCATCAAGACAGCGGCACAGCAGGCAAACATGCACGCGGATTGAACACTGCCCCATCAGCGGTAATTTCGACTATTCCGGGTCGGCCCCTTCTGAAACCCTGGCTCCAACGTACATATCGGTATGCTCAGCCTGCTTCTAAGCTGACTGAATCTTCAGCTGGTCGCTTTGCGTCAGGAAAAAAGTCCAACCCGCCCCCACAATTCTGGAATAGTGCGGGACAAAAGGTGCGGTGGGTTATGATGGACTTGCGAATATGTCGTGATTTGCCAAGGCTGGTGTTGATCTCTTATTCCAGTCTATGAGAACGGCATGGCGCAACAGTCCTTTCGAGTCTCGCAGCGAGCATGCAGACAGCTGCTCAAATCTGGCTTGACACCAAATAAGAGCTGTCAAAGAGAACCCAGGGCGATGGATGATCTAATCTTAAGGTTCTGACGCCTGGTGTTGGTACCCATGTGGATCTCATAGCGTGCTTCCGGAAGCCTTTCTCATTCGCGCTCAAAGAGCGCCACTGATCGAGTCCGAAGAAAGAGTGATCGCGGGGAAACGCTCGAGCTGAACACGGGGAACCCTTTTTGGGAACGAATTACCTTAGAAATGGGATTTGTCTGAGTTTGCAAGATATTGCGGCGTTGGTGGCAGAAAGCCGTTCAATTGCCCTTTCCTCAACCGATTTGCCGACTCACAACGATCTAAGATCAACGCGAAAAGCGGTTAGCGGCCATGGTGAAAATAGCCGCTTCCGACAGCTCAGCTTAGTTGCAAAGCCACGTCCAAGCGAGCTAGCTCTTGGTTCGTGTTCTAGAGCCCACACAGCTGGGAATTGTCAAGAAGCCAGTTCCAACAGAGTTAGCCCCCTGGCTTGAGTCCAGCTCGGGTTATGCGCGTGAAACGACCATTCTCTCGCGAGGTGCCCATCTCGTGAATGGACCACTAATAGTTCAGCACGCGATGCCGCCAGTCGTGCATACTACTTTGCACTCAGGAGAATGCACGGCCTGGCTTTGGGAGCTTGCGAGCTGGCAGGCCGAGAACGTTCAATGCTCTCGTTGCCGAGAACACCGAGGCTCGCTTGCGTTGTTGCTTCTCCACCTTTAAAGGGAGCAAGCAAGTCCTATATTTTACGAGAAGTAAGTTGTTGGACGGTCTGCAACCCTTGGGAGACTCCCGGTCGATCACTCCCTACTTTGGGTTCCACTATGAGCAGGGCCACGGTTTGTTTCATGGGTCGACAATGACAACTGTTGGAACAAAGATAGAAACACTCAAGGTTGTTCCAACTGCAGAGGCAAACACTCACTTCGCCAGAGGCGCAAGCTCAATCTCCGGAATACAACAAAAAGCGTTGAATTCTCATATTCGTCGCATGTAGGAGATGTACGGCAGGCTTTGCTCTCCCCATTTCCCACTCGGAGTCTTCAAGGCCATGTCTGGCTGCGGCTACGACCACCAACATGCCACTACCCATTCCGAAGGCCGAAACTCGGACATCTGTGCAAGTCTACGAGATGTCCTCTCTTTACGCGAGTTCACAGCGCGAACTTCTTCCGACTCCACAGAAACATGGGCATCCGCGGCAATGGGGGAAGACACGAAAGATGTATGACACTTGTCTGATCATCTTTCTGGAATTCTTCACGTACGTAAAGACATCTCTTTATAATCACAATCATACTGACTCACTGTCTTTTAGTACCATGGTTAGCACTGCAGGAGTAAGTCTGCCTGTCACAATTTGGCTTCCTATCAATGCTCACTCCAGACCAGGCGCCGATCTCTGAACATCTCCACCGCGAATCAGGTCTCAGCCCTGTTGCCGCAACTGCTTCACTTGTCTCAACCTATCTCGTCGGTCAAGCAGTTGGGGGAGTTGTCACTCCCCCATGGTCGGAAACATTTGGCCGCAAGAAGCTCTATGTTATCAGCACGATCCTCTACAGCATTTCATGCGTCGTAGTGGGAGCCATGCCTACCTTACCTGTCATTATCGTCGGACGCCTTGTGGCGGGCCTCCTGTCTTCTGTCCCAACGGTAATTGCTGTGGGTAGCATTGAAGATATGTGGGATACACAAGCAAGAGTGTGGTGGGTGTTCACATGGGCACTGGTTGCCAACCTGGGTATTTTATTAGGACCGGTGTTCGGCGGGTTGATCATTGAATCTCTTCATTGGTAAGTCATATGTGATCCATCGATACCTGACGCGACGAATGACTGACACTTTTCCAGGAAATGGATCTTCTTCACGTCGGCCATTGTCACTGGAGTTGCAGCAGTGCTCTTGTGCTTGATCAAAGAGTCGCGACCATCAGTTGCCTTGGCCAAGATCGAAGCTTCCGAAACTGGTGTCCGCCCAAACATGCGCGAAAACCTTGACCTTATTCGCCCTCTTCGACTCTTCTTTACTGAACCCATCGTGTTCATGGTTGCGATCCTGAGTGCAATCGCTTTCGGACTTATTTACCTCTTCACGGAGGTTCTGCCTATGGTCTACCTCCAGCTTGACTTCCAACATGGCTGGAAAAACATCCCCTTTCTCCCACTTGGAATCGGCATGGTCTTGAGCATTTTGACAAGGGTTTATGATTCCCGGGTACTTGCCAAGAGAACCGCAGCCTGTCTTCCGATCACACCTGAATCAAAATGCATCGGGTTTGTCATTGGAGCGCCTTTACTGGCTGGAGGTCTCTGGCTGTTCGCATGGACGATCCCACCACAGGTTGTGTCCGTCCACTGGATCTTCCCAACGCTAGCTCTTGTTCCAATTGGCTACGCGGTCAATGAATTCGACCACGTCTTAGCCGGTTACCTGACCGACTGCTACGAGACATACGCAGCTAGCGGGTTCGCGGCTCTAGCACTTACACGGTCACTATGCTGCGCCACATTCCCACTGTTTGGTCGCATCATGTTTGATTCTCTCGACTTCAACATTGCAACGACTATATTTGCCGGCTTAGCTACTATCATCTGTGTGGTGTCTCCGTTGATGGTCAAGTATGGAGGATGGCTGCGGAGGAGGAGTCCGTTGGCGGCCAAATAAGGGTTGGGTGTGGTGTGACTGCACCAGGGTAAGCTTCATGCTGTTAGGCTTGCCGATAGAATTCATATTATTATGAAAAGTACAAATTCCTTAATGATTTAATCATCATCATCAACGCATTTGACGAGTTTCAGATTTTGTGTGTCGTTATGGCTCGGAACCACCAAATCACGAACTCTTGAGATTCTCAAAAACCCGAATATTTCAGGAAACATAGAAAATCAGCAAGACTGTACTACGCTTGAAAATCTCGAAGTGCGTTTCTCGTCAGCCCTACTATAGATTCGAATACGGCATCTCCAAGCTTTTACAAGTTCTTCGACACATTTATGGTGCGGCGCAGGGTCTGAAGGGTTCAATGAATGGAAACTCTTCTCACGCCATGCAAACCAAGACACCTAAGGTACTTTCAACTTCATGCTGTAGCCCGGAAGCAAGCCGGCTTTAATGAATACACGTATTCGAGATATGGGCGGATTTCTCCACTGAGTATGATTGGCCCGGCACTCACCGAATACACGTATTTACCAAATAGGAAAGTGGGTTTCGGTGTGAAGCCGTCAGCTTTGGTCACGATCGGCACCGGGCACGCATTGAAATTTGTGCACAGCATCTAGCGCGGAGGCATACGACGTTGACCATGATGGCTCAGCCGTGGCTATGGCGGTTATTTTCTGATATCAAGACTTTTACAAATAGGCTATCTACCAGAATATTTTCTTTCTCGTGACCCCTCATGTCCAACAAGCGCGTCCTGGCCACAAAGCGACCCTCACATCGACTTGTGCATTTCCAGGACCATGCCCGGCACGACTACAATCCTCCCTGCAACGCCAAGAACCTCTACCGCCGGCCATGAATGACCGAACCACGTATCGACGCTCCCACAAAGAATCTCGCAATGGATGTGCCGAGTGTAAACGACGTCACATGAAGGTACGCTCAGGCAGCGTGCTTGACACTCCGCCCAACTCCATGCTGACGGAACGGCTCTAATGTGACGAGACCTGGCCCAGATGCGCCAACTGCGTTACTGTGGGCCGAAGTTGTGTGTTCCCATTCTCTGCCGACCCGGACCTATTGAACACGCCGATAAGACCGGACGAAAATCTTGCTGGCTCATCCGGAGCGACAACGCCGAATGCCGATACGAGTTCCGGATCACCCTCAGGACGGAGCCCTGCGGTGATTTCAGCCCCGGACTTGACCCACCTCACCAGCGGAGACAACTTTTCGGGCCAGCTAGAGTCGGACGTGGCCATCAACATGGTCCACATGAAGTTGCTGATTCACTTTTCTCTCCGCATGGCCATCCCAGAACTTGATGAGCATCTTATTGAGATGGGCACGCGCTTAACTGTGAGGACTGGTGCTGAGGCGCCATATCTTCTTCACGAAGTGCTCTCATTGTCTGCACGCCACCTTTCAATGACAGTATCGCAGGGAAGTTCCGAACACCTCAATCTCGCTGTACAGCTACAGAACCGGGCTATGTTGCTATTTAACTCCGAAAAGGTTCACGTTGACGAAACCACATGCGTCCCAATGATACTCTTCTCCTCCATCCTTGGCCGCCACCTTTGCATGGACGCTCTCGCATTTCGAAGTCCAGACTTGGGCCCGTTCCTGGACTGCTACGTCAACTTCGTTCGGGTCCACAGAGGGGTCAAAGTCATCGTCATCCGGGCTTGGCCATTACTCAAAGACTCAGAGTTCTGCCCCTTAGTTGCCTGGGGAATGGGGCTTGGCCGCTTGAGAAGTCGAGGACACGACGGCGACGGTATTCTTAGTCTCTTGGATTCCTACGAGGATATCTCTTCTGACTGTGTGGAAGCATGTCACAGAGCTATCGAATTCGTCCAGATTGCTGTGGATGATTTGCAAGTTCGGATGTTTACTCGAGGTAAACACCTGTACCAGATCGTGTTTTCGTGGTCTTTACTGCTTCCGGAGTGTTTCTCTGAGATGCTGGTACAACAGAAACCTGTAGCGATTGCTATTTTGGCACACTATGCTGCCCTTCTGCACTTGGCTAGAGACCTATGGCAGATTGGCGATTCAGGTGCCTACCTCCTAAACGTCATTTCGAAATATCTAGGGTCAGAATGGGACGAATGGCTGGCATGGCCCCGAAGCATTGTTTTCTCAGAAGATATGGAAGTTGACGTTCCGATAAGACCATCGATCCCAGTATGAACGAATATCAAGAAAGCATTTCCACCACCCTCCTACGATCGTCCTGCCAATAAATGCACATGCCAAATGTCTAAGCTTTGTGCAATTGATACCTCTCAAGAATAGTCAGATATGGCCCTCTCGCAAAATTCGATCAGTGCGGCTTCCTGCCCGGTTCCTCCTTGCTCCTTGGTTTTCATCGCGTTGATAATGTCTGCGCGGGGGTTTGGATGGAATCGACCCCACGGCTCAACCCACCGCCCCCCGTCCTCGAGGGTGATGTCTGGCGAGAAACCAGCCCAGAGGTTTGTGTAAGCTCCAAATCGTGGGTGATACAATAGGGGCGAGATCAAAGTCCCGACACCCCAGTGGAAATGACGAAGCAGGGGGGTCTTTAGGTTTCCTGGATTCAGGACCAAACTGACAATACCACGAGAGCCAAGCTCCTTGGCAAAATGGTCTGCCAGAAACCAGTTGCCTGTCTTTGAAAGGGCGTAGTTGACCTGCTGATCATTCGTCGGCGTGAGAAGTTTGCTCACGTCTATCCCGCTATCTGGCGCGCCGAGTTGCGTGGCGAGCGAGGTGGTGAATAAGACACGAACCGATCCAGTTGTTTCGGTGACTTTAGCCGTCGAGATGAGGAGCGGGCTTAGAAGCTTCGTGATAAAGTAGGGGCCGAGGCAGTTGGTTGCGAGCTGCATCTCGTGACCTTGCGCTGATACCCAGCCGGCAGGAGGATTAGAGACCCCAGCGTTGTTGAAAAGCCCATCCAGACGTTTCTCTTCCGCCAGGAACTTGTCGGCCGCAGCCTTGATGCTGGCAAAATCGTCGAGGGCCACTTTCATGAATCGCAAGCCACTCGCGATTGATTCTGTCGTCGTATCTTTCTCAATGGCAGAGATGGCTTCGCGCGCCTTGACTTCATCTCGGCCTGCGATGTAGACAGTACCGCAGCGTTGCCATGTCATGCGGCTCAGTTCATAGCCAACCCCAGAATAGCCTCCTGTGACGATGAAAACTCGTCCTGCTTGACTCGGTACATCGGTCTCCACGAATGTGGGAGACGGAGGGAAAAACATTGAAACCGTGTTGCCCATGGTGAATTGATTCTTATGGGGAAGTGCCCGATGTCCTTGTTGGAAAGCAGGCGGCACCTTTGCAGCGGCAAGTGTCGTAGATGGACTATTGTATGGTCTTTGGGGTTTGACAAAATGAGTGAATGAAATCAGCTTTGGAAATTTCAAGGCAGGAAGCAAGGGGGAAAAGAGACAGTAGCTGAATATTGATGACGTCCAAGGCGCTAGTTGAGGTACGTCGCAATAGGGCTCAGTTTGGCGGGGTCAAGTTGTCCCAATAGGACGATACCTGCGGTCGTTGCATCATTGTGTCAGAATGTTATAAGAGAAAGAAGAAAGTAATTGAACTGAAGAGCCCAGAGCGTCTTCCCTTCACATGATCTCAATGGCACACCTCGCCTTGAAGTCATCAGAACATGCCGGTCTCTCGTCTGTCGTTGTCTCAATGCTCGCCATATTTCCCCCGAGTAACTTTCTCAGAACATCTTCTGTTTCAATGCAAGCAGACTGGCTTCCGCAGACATAAACCCTCGCTCCAATGTTCCATAGCTTCATAACATCCTGGCGATCGGCCCAGACTCTATGCTGCACATTACCTTTGAAGCTATTTTCAGCTCCGCGAGAGAATGCGTACCGCACATCAACGACCCCACTGCTACCAAGTTCTGATACGTAAATCGACTCATCCAAGCTGTGGCAGCCAACGAATAGCAAAGCCGGTGCAATGGTGTCCCAGAGCGCTGGACGTCGCCGTAACTGCTCAGCTCTATGTGTGACAACCCCGACGAAAGGGGCAATACCGACTCCATCGCAAATCATGATGAGCGGTGTGCTCAATTCTGTGGGTGGTCGAAAGCGCATATTGAGTGTTTCCACGCTGCAGTTGATGGAGTCGCCTGCTCTAAGCCCAGAAAGACAATGTGACGCCATGCCAATCGAGGTGTGGCCATCCTCATTATTCAGACCACGGGTCTTGCTGACAGCCATGGAGCAGACCAGGGAGCACGTGGATGGCGATTGGAGTGGCGATGATGAAATGAAATACGATCGAGGTAGCAGGTCCGGTAGTATGGCACTTAGTTGGTGTGCTTCGATGATGATACTGGGATATGCCTTGAGGAGCTGTGAGACGGACGGTCTTAGGTGGCTCGGCGCTCCGCAAAAGCTGTTTCTTGCTGCCTGAAATGTCGCTCTATCATGAATGCTGGTGCAATACTTGATCAAACCATCGAGTTGCTGCTCGTTGTTAACTTTTCTTCAGGCGTCTGGTCATTTTAGGGAAGACTTTTACCTCGGCCGTCGCAGGTTGACACATATCAGCCTCCGAAAATAGGACAGCGCCCCCAGAAATAGTCATGCTGTTGCGTACGTGTATCGCACATTGGCGAAAACTGTCGTTGACCTGTTGAATATTCGGTGGGATTATCCTCAGAACATCGCCCACTTCATATGTTGATCCTTCGGGCAGCTCAATATCAATGAGATACCTCATCTCCGCGCTTCCATTCGCCAGAAGCCGAACATCCTTGACACGAGCCTGAACTGTTTCGCTCGTGCTTGGTGTTTCTTGCTCGAAGTTTTCTTTCCTCAGAGGCATTTGTGATGTTCCATGGAGGTATGTGGTCGCCATGAATTTAGCACCGGATGACCCGGAATCTCTCGAGTAAGTATGGACATTACTGGCTGTCTTAGGTTCCGCTACATATACCTTCATAACGGATGTATGCAACTTGTTCGGCTCTAAGAACGCTTGAACTCTGATCCTTGTCGAAGATTACCACGGGGTGAAATTTGTGTGTAGGAGCGATGAAAAAGTGAAATGTTCGCGGGTGCCCTCATTGGAGACGAAGTTGTCGGCCTCTAATACTTGAGAAAGCTGGATCTCGGTCTCGGTTCCAGGAAAGACATCAAAAGTATCCAGAATGGATGCAACCTTATCCGTGGATTGGCCATGTCCCGACGAGATGACGGTAGCGGTAGTGATCAATGTCTTGGCCATAGGTCTAGTATGAAATTGAGTTTGGGCAAATGTAACGGACTTGGGATACCCGCAATCACCGCGGATCCCGTGGACGCAGCTTAACATTATATCATATTGACATCTATATTGATTCTGAGAGGGGCGATATCAATCCTTTGAACCGTGGACTCTTTTATTCGTACATGATCTCCTTCCCCCAGGGAGATCCCTAGAATCGCTCCAACCCCGTAGAGCTTGCGATAGATGAACGCCTAATTACCGAAATCTCAAACACAACAAAAGCTGGAATCAAACAACAAGAAAGCCACGTGCAACTCGATAGACTCAACCTTGGTTCCCATTCAAAGGGCTGGTATCCTCATAAAGCCCCGGCATATCCTGCGAACTGACTGGAAGGCCCCAATCAGCCATCTGCAAGAACCCCGCAGAAAACCAGTCGTGCCCACCAAGTGAAATATTTCCCCAATCACCACCAAATTCGAGGCCAGGAAGTACGCGAGGCGAAGACGACGAAGTAATTCCAAGACTAACTGCGGCATCCGTAGCCAGTATTTGCGTGCAGGGGATCGACGTCGTTGCCGGAATATGGCTGCAGGGTCCTGGTGGGCATCCCAATACCACAGACGAGGCGACTTCGTACAAGACCTTGATGATGTGGTATGAAGCCACCGTCTGGTAATTTGGGTCGTAGCTCTCAAAGAAGTTGATGACCATCTTGATGAGCTCCAGATCCTGCAGCCCTGTCGTCGAAGTCTTATTTTCGATGATGTTTACGAACAAAATGTCGACGCTCCAGGCCACCTGGTACAGCAGATATCTAACCAAGTCAGGACGTAATCTAGACCAAGAAAATGATTTACTCACATAGTGAATGGATGCTGCAACTTCTGATGCTTTAACAATGCGATTGCGGCCCTCGCGGCATTCACGCACAAGGCAACACTAGGTCGCAAACCATCGTCATCCTCGTCGAGAAGCGGCAACCGGAAAGCCGCAGAGTGGATAGCGACAACCAGTTGAAAATACATGAAATTCAACACAGTAAGACTCATCACCTTAGTGTAATCAGCATCCAACAAGTCCATCTGCGGCTCGGGGCGGATCAGTTCCGGAACCCCTTGCCACCAGTCCTGCAATTCAGCATCTAGCTGTGCGATTGTTGACTCTAAGGCGGCAGCCGACATTATTTTCCCACCCTGAGCATAGAGCTTCGAGTAGATGTGCCCTTGGATCTGAGACAGGCGGACCTGCTGGTGAAAGTAGCTGAGCGTAACATCGCCGGGATAGTAGTATACTCCATATCCGTCCGTAGGGAACTCCTCCGGGAGCTCTAGAAGAAAGTCATCGCTGATGAGAGGTGGTTTGCCGATGCGAAGCATGAGGTCATGGTCGAGAACATAGGCTTGCCAGAATAGGCGGCGGCGATGCAGGACATCGGCAGGATGGCCTAGGACTTTGTTCGGGTGGTCTGGGTTATGATACCCAGCGAGGAGAATGAATTGAGTTGCGAGGGCAAGGATTGAGACTGCGATGTGATTTTCGGCTGAGAATATGGAATAGTACACCTGGGTCAGGTTAGTATGAATGCGGAATAAGATATGCTGAGAGGTGAATATTACTAGGGATAGGAGGGACCCGATAGTCATGGGATTTGGCGTCTGTAGGATGGCATTGGGGATTAGAGCGAGAGCGTTATTGAGATAATGCTTATGCTCGGGGTTGCCGTTGTTCCAGTCACGCCTCCGAAGTTCGTGCATGATGATGACGTTCAAGGCCAGCTCCCATCCTGGCTCGTCACAGGGTTGGCCGTACATGTAAGCATTCACGGCTGCGCGAACTTTAGACTCCTGCAAGAGTCTTATGCCGTTATTGAGTGTCCGCATATATTCTAAGGGGGCATTGGTTAGCAATGTGGGTGATGTTACGCAAGTAGAAAAGACGTTACCATTGACGCAGAAGATGACAATGTCATTTGGGGGGAATGGGTAGTCCCTGGGAAAAGAAGAAAAGTCGAGGCTTCTTTTCGGAGCGAAGCTCCTTACTTGTTGCAAAAGATTACGCACTGCATCTGAGTAACGAGTATCGCCGACCAAGGTATCGATCTTGGCGATGCCCTCGGCTGAGAACAACGAGCATGATCCTAAACAACGCGGCAGTGAGCCTCATTGGCTCTTACGGTGTCAACAGGAAAAACATACCGGCAGTCCCGACAGTACCCTCGGATGCTCCTGCATAATAGGGCTTAGCTGTTCTCGGTGAGCTCGAGGCCGGTGATGGTGGATACGAAGCTGGCGAGACTTGGGTTGAGATTGTCGACGCGGTGAGGGCCGGCTGAGGCCGGTTGATGTTGGATGAGGACTCCTCAGGTGTCAAGACTTGTGGACCTTTCTTAGCAACAGTTGCTTTCTTCTTGGACGCACTTGGTTCCTTAGGCTCTTTCGGTTCTTTCGGTTCTTTCGGTTCTTGCAACTCCTCGACCAGACGCTCCATCTGCGCAAGCCTAGTGACGATATTCTCATAGAGCCTACATGATGACGTCAGTGACTTTGAACCTCAGAATTCCCACAAAACTCCAATAACCAGGCAAGCGGATTTGCGTACTTCTTTTCACCTCGCCGGATACTCTTCTTCCTCTCCGGCCAAACACACTCGCCGCCATATTTCTCGCATCCCGAGCATACCGGTCTTCTGTGGTCGCATTTGACCTACGACGGTGACATAGTCAGCATCTTACGCCACGGAAGACCGCGACACAGCATAATCAGCGCAGAAACAAAAGTCCACAAGAGTTCCAGCAAAAAACCTTTCGGGTCCTGCATGCCGTACAAGAAAGCGACAAGGCCTTTGATGCCGACCGTTGGGCTTCCGACGTGGACTGCATCGTATTTCGGCCGGGGAGCGGAAGACAGAATACCGAACCACAGCCAAGCGCTCGAAACCAACTGCTATGGAGAACAAAGAAGGGCCGGTCACGCACGGCAGGAGCAGAGAGCGGCGGCGCGGGATATGAGACAGTACGGCGTTTGTCCGGAGGTGCCGGGCGTACCAGTTAGGCCGAACCGCGGTTTCTCGCGTTCGGCGCCCCCCGGTCTCGGACTACTTTTATCTCCAATGTCCGACGCTAAGACGGGCTTTGTGACCATAAATGGAATTGGGTTTCGGCTTTGATGTGAATCTGAGACCGTTTGCTGGCCCGCGCTCGGCCGTGAACCTTAGTATTGGTCGTTATCTTTTAGTAATGATTGGTTTATCCCGCCGGCTTCAAAATCTACTCTGCACGCCCTAAGGAGTTGCTTGATATCAACGATGATTCACTCGGATCCAGAATTCAGGTTGACTCATCGGTAAGAATCTTGTCGAAGTCTTGGATGAAATGTTTGGCTGTCGGACGCGAGTCATGATCTTGGGAGCTTGGCAAATGAAGATTTTACTCTTGGTCGGCCAGGGAAAACGCTACGTGAAGTGGGGCAACATTCCGTGATATTGCCTCAAAGTTGGTCAATTCCTGCAGTGGCTCTCTTGTCTCTGGAAAACGAAAGTGAACCCCCAGATTTATCTTATCAGCACCAGCGTTCAAGTTTTCCCATTCCTCTGTACCTGAAAATTCAAACGGCATGTTCCCCTGATGTGAACACCAGAAAAGCTACTTCCCCAGCGACTACCCTCCAACTTCTTTTCTTTCGGGAAAAGAGTTGAAAAAGCATGTGACGACGCGACCGCGAATTGTCTGAACTCTGATTAGAGCAGTCACAAATGATGCCGTGCATGTTCCAACACGTCTCTAAATAGGACCGCAGGGCGATTTACCGTGCAAGATAGAAAATACCACTTCCAATTGAATTCTGAACACCTCACAAGATATCAACATGCTTCACAACAACTGACAATGCCCTCAGGGTAATGCGCATGTGTGAGAACTGGTTGAGACTTTACACAACTCCGGTGCTTGACTATGCTTTCAAACCGAAGATGAGTGGTGTCAATAGAACTTCCGATCTTTTTTGTCATGCGTCCGCTACAGCCTAACTACGACATTTATTCATGATATATCGTATGTGTATTAACGATTAGGCTCTATCGACATCGCGTGTTGTTCCCATCGCCGAGAAACGACATGCCGCATGCCATGTGTTGTATCTCAGTGTGTATTATCGACCGAGACATCTAAGACTCGGATGGACTTCAACGCCGACTTGTCTATGAGCACCCTTACTCACAACGTTACCAAGTCTTCCATTTCTAGAAGGCCGGACACCGCAACTATTAAATGGGTTTCTGGGCAATTAAATGCAAGGTGGCCCCCCGGCTGGTCT